>VZUI01084597.1:0-86897 GCA_013401135.1 Cettia cetti | reverse complement strand
CTGACTTACAAGCTTTTTTTTTTTTTTTTTTTTTTTGCTTTTTTTTTTTGTTTATTTTTTCTTTTTACAAACCACAGCTATCTTGTGTTTCCACTCTTTTTTTTTTTTTTTCTATTCCCACTGATTTTTTTCCGTACTTGCTGACACTACTCAAGAATTGTTCCTCTTAGTAGCAATATATGAAATCCATTACTGGGCACATGCTGCATAAGAAAAAAGGCTCACTTTAGTTCATGCTTCATGAGTATTACTCTAGTTAGCTTTTTATTCTCCAGGCAATATTGCTATAATATCAAGTCTCAGAACATCACTCCTGAACTATTCCAATAACATTTCCAGTGTTCACTTTGCCAGCACTTTCACGAAGGATTATTATCGAGAAATACATCCTTTGTCACTGCTATCAGGACCTGCCTTTTCTCTGAATGCAACTTGGTTTGGGCACCAAATTCAGCCCATCTTCAGGGTATATGAAGAAGACTGGATATTAATTATGCTCATCCATTTTTATTTTCAGCAATGTGTGATTAATGAAAGGGTGTGCACAAGAGCAAACACACATTACTTGAGAACACGCATGCACCAAACCTGTTCAAGCCTGTTCTGTTTTGATTGTTTGGATTATAGTTGTCCCTTTGATCCAGACCAATAACTGATGTTTTTAATGAGCACCTTTTTAATGCAGTTAGGTCACACACTTGGGATTTTAATTCCTTCACTTTTGTCAGTGACTCTGAGTCCTTTTAGGTGAATTAGCTGACTTTTTCATACAAACTCATTTCTTTGCACATTCATAAATCAAATTTTATTCATTTATTTATGTTTTATCTTGCTGGAAAAAAGAACCATAATTTCTCCTATCTTCTGTTTGCACATGAATGCAGAGTTGAGATATTACATTTTGGGAAGGAGAGCAGAAGTGCCAACACCCCTTGCTTCTTTTTCTTACCAAGAGCAGCAGCCACGAGGTTTCCCAGTGAGCAGACTGGGATTGAAGTTTCAAGGGAGAAAAAAATCCAGGGGGAAATGCAAAGGTGAAAGAGTTTTGTGACTCAGTTTCTTCACACTAATTAAAATTAAAAGAGGGGAGAGCAAAGAACTGGAAGCAGTTCTGTAAAACTTGAAATCAGATAAGAAATCTTTTTTTCATAATTTCCTAGCAAGCATTTTTCGCTAAAGGGATAAAAATATGAAAATAATTTTAAAAGAGTGGTTTTGGATTTTTTTCTTTTGTCTGATTAAGTATCTTTGCTTCTCTCATCTTATTTTGGCTCTATTATACCATCTCCAACTGTTCACAGCCTGAAAGAGGTTGTGGAGGGGGGAAATGAGCAAAAAAACATTAATTCTTAATTCAAACTTTCATATTATGATTAGTTATTACAAAGTTTTTTGTGTTTTGAGGTTTGATTTTTGTTTTCTTTTTTTGGCTTTTTTTTAAATGAAGAAGATTCCTTTTCAGGTCATCTTTAAAACTTTTTTGAAGTGAGTGGGTCTTATATGTATCTTACAGCTCTTTGAAAATCTTTGTGACAAGAAAAAGAACTGAGCTCTTTTAATAATGGCATGTTATTAAACCACTAATGATTTGGCTGTTTAAAAAGTGGGTTTTAATGATTATAAGTCTCCTCTTTGATCAGCAGAAAATAGTGACTAATCTGAGAGGGAAAAAAACCCCAAAGTTTTAAGACTCAGAATCTCTCCTAAGCCTTGTGGCTGCTATAAAAGCTCAAAGGCAAGAGAGTAAAAAGAGAATAAAACAGGCAGCAGACAATAAGTGCAGATGTTTTATTTTTACCCTGAAATACTCCCTTGTCTAAATAACAATGAAGCAAATAAAGAAAAAAAATATATGGTTTGACCTCCCCTCCTGTTTGAATTTCTACTCTTCCTCCATTCCAAGAATTTTCAGCTCCTCACTGGTATCTCCAGGCAAATATGAGGTGAATGTAAACTCTGTTCATTGTGCCTAATACAAATTGCATTTATGGTTCAATTTTTAAATTTTTTTTTTAAAGAAATAAGTGCAGAAAGAGAAGAAAAACAAAATTACTGTCAATAAATTTGTTTCAGAAAGGTCTCTCTCCACCCCTCACCTGACTTGCTCTTTGCTGGCTGTTGTGGATTTACTAATGCAGGATTTCAGGGAATTCCATCAGAGACCTCACCCACATTTTGTCCTAAATCCCTCCAAGCAGGACAGCTTTTCCTGGTTCCCATGATGCCAAACAGGTTGAGTTGTCTGCCCAAAACTCTTTCTCTTTATATCTGCAGTCTCTGACTCACTGAGGGCTGGTTTCCATCCTCTGGGATGGCTTTTCCATACCCCAGACACCATCTCCTGTGCATGGCTCTCTAATTTAAAAAACCTTTTCCATTCAATGGCATGTAAAACTTCTCTCATTCCCTTTGATTTTTAGTGAAAAGTGCTCAGTGGAGCTTACATTGCATTTTGTTCTGACCAAGAAAAGCAAACATCCCATGAGGATGATCACACACAGCTTGAGAAAAAAAATATTTGCAACAGCATCTAAACACCCTGGATGACAACAGGGCTCACATGACCAACCCCCAATTTCCTCCTCTTACCTCTACCAGATTTCAGAGGTAGAATAAATTCTAAACTTAAAATAAATTAAAAAAATACTAAAAAAGAAAATCAAAAGGGCAGAATTAAATGTTTCTTCTAGATCCCTCAAATACAGTATTTCAAAGCTGCCGTTAAACTCTGTTATACAGAGGGCTGAATTTCAAAATGTCTTCTTACCCTCTTGCTTCCTCCTATCTTCTGAAATTTTAGACTGAGGCAAATTTCCTTATTGTGTTTCACACAATGACATTATGTATTTTTAATTATCATTATTATTTTCATACTGTGGCTTTGATTTGAGCCACAGAAGAAATCTGTGCTTAGCATATTCAGAATGAAGTCCACAGAATTATATTTTTTATATTTTTTTCCTCAGAACAAATTTCTGAGATGATGCAGATACCTTCAGCTAATAATTCCTGTTTCCCTTGTTCCCCTTTGTGAATCCCAGAGCTATCAACTGATTCCTATTACAGACTTAAAATGCAACAGAGTATTTTTTTTTTGCTGTTGTGCATTTGTTTGTTTTGTTCCTGACTCACTAACATTACCAAGAAATGGCACATAACACCATAACTCATTAATAGCTATTCTTCAAGCATCATCATCACACAATCTCTTCTTGTATGCATTTACAAACCATGTGTGGAAGAAATAAGCAGAGCCTGTGGGTTTTTTGTATTTCTACACCACAGCAGAAAGAAAAGCCGATTAAAAGATTTATTCAAATATTTACATGACACACACTGTTGCAGTATTAAAATGTGAGCTTGCTCCTTTTGCAAATCTCTTTACAAGTCTTTTCTCCCCTTTGTTCCTAATGTAACTTTTAAATGGCAGTCACAAGTTTCAGTGACTCCAGCCTGTAATTGTGCTTCCCCTCTGGTTCTTCTCTTCCTCCTCTTCCCCCTCATCCACCATCTCTTTTATCAGCCTCCAGCGGGCACTGGCAGCCCAGGAGGACACCCAGGTCCTGGCTGCATCCAAGAAGAGTGGACAGGTCAAGGTGAGACCCCCAGCTGCAGAGCTGCCTCCAGCCATGGGATCCTCAACACAGGAAGGACGTGGAGCTGCTGGAGTGAATCCAGAGGAGGCCATGGAGATGCTCCCAGGGCTGGAGCCCCTCTGCCCTGGAGCCAGGCTGGGAGAGCTGGGGGTGGTCAGTGTGGAAAAGGGAAGGCTCTGGGGAGACCTCAGAGCCCCTTCCAGGGCCTAAAGAGGCTCCAGAAGAGCTGCAGAGGGTCTGGGGGCAAGGGATGGAGGGACAGGACACAGGGAATGGCTTCAAGCAGAAGGAGGGCAGGGTCAGATGGGATACTGGGAAGGAGGTGAAGCCCTGGCACAGGGTGCCCAGAGAATCTGTGGCTGCCCCCTCCCTGGAAGTGTCCAAGGCCAGGTTGCATGGGGCTTGGAGCAACCTGGGATAGAGAAGGTGCCCCTGCCCATGGAAGGGGGTGGAAATGGATGAGTTTCAAGGTTGTTTCCAACCCAAATTATTGTGGAATTCTATGATGATTCTACAGAGGTTCATGTAGGAGGTGTCTAAGCCATTTCCTTACTCCCATGACTGCTCCACAGTCTGCTCCACACACCCTTCCACACTCCTGCCTTGCTCTGCACATCCTCTTTGCAATGTCACCCCTTGTAACCTCTAGTCTCACATCTCCTTATGTTTGAGCAGTTTTGTCTGTGGATGCTACATCAATACCTTCCACATTTCAAACCTCCTCCCTAAAGTTCAACTTCTTCCAAAAACCTGGGAAAGGAAGTAGAAAGTTATCCCAAAAAGCATTGGCACAAGCTGCACGTTTCTGGAACCAGGAGTAGCCCCGAGGCTGCAGCCTCATCTGCCCTTCCTGTCCTTTCCCCATTTTCTGGCATTCCCAAAGAAATCAGAGAATGGGTATGAGGATAGATTATGACACCCTGGTATTGACATCACCCCATGCATGTCAGATGTCTGAGCAGGACTGAAGTGCTGGGAGGGAACTGCAGCACATCCCCCTGCTCCAGGGCATTTCTGCAGTGTAAGATGGTGCAGTACATTCTCCATGGCCATTGGGGCGCAGTGGAAGGCAACCATTTGAACACTGGGGGCAATTAGTACACACACTTACAGAATAAATATGAAGATGTACACAGTTAGCATTCCACAATATTAATTCCTAATGTTCCTGAATGCATTCACATAGGCTGAACAACAGGCATTTTATGCTTCTTATTAAATACAAAGAGATGCAGAGGCATAAAGAAAATAAAATGCTCTGTGTAGAGACATTTAGCTGGTTGCGGCAGAGCTGGGAGAGAACCTAAATCTGATCTATCCTCTTGTGAGCTTTAAATGTGTTACCTCCCTATCATCAATGTCCTGTGATCAAAGCCTCATGAATATGCCAATGGAATACAGGCTGGAATGATCTGAAAAACCATTCCCCGTGAGTAGAGCAGACCTGAACAGAGGATCTCAGCTAAACCCATTCTATTTGTATTTGTTTCATGTTGACAGTCAGCAGCACCATCATCAATTTTACACCAGTTTCATGGACCAGCAAAAGTAATCACTCCTGTTCCTTGACCACAGAAGAAAAGAAGTCCTGTATTAAAATTTATCAAAGCTATGAACTGCAGACATAGGGAGCTGAACATCTTAGTTCCAAAGCTTTTGATAGATAATCTATTATTGTAGAACAATTTATTCTCCCTCTCTGTTGCCAATTGCCACTTTATTTCCTACTTTCCTTGCCCCAGCTTTTCCTTCAATCCATGTTTCACTGCCATGTCTGGGCTCTGAAGTGCTCCCAGTGACCAGTGGAGACACATTCCCTGCCCCTGGAAATGCTCTCCTTAACACAGGTCTGATACTTACCCTGTGCTACTCCTAACTGATAATTAACTGATGTAAGAGATGAGTATCAGAACTGCAAAACCCCTAACTGGGTAAGTTACAAGTTCACTGCTTGACATTTTTATGGTGGGTGTGCATTAGTCTGGAATAACCAAAACTTCAAACACAGTTCAGACTGATAAAGTGCTGGAATCCTGCCAAAGCAACATGCTTAGGTGAGAAACATAACAAACGTGGCTCCTCAAGAGATGTATGAATAGCAGATTCTTTCTCCTCTCAATTTCAAATTCAGTTTTAAATAACTTTTATGAAAAGTTCTTTCACTCCCTGCGTGATATAAAGGAAGCTTAGTAGCTCAAGTTCCATTGTAAGCTCATAGGAGAATGTATCAAACCATCACCACTGAACATCTAACAGAACTTGCAGGCACAGAGATGTAAAATTAACCACACTCAGAAACAATATTCTTGAGTGCAGCGAGGGGAACCATTTGGAATGAGCAAATTTTCCACCATGCCTTGGTTGTTTCATGGATAAAAGCAGAAATTCTGGTTCATGACACAACTAAACTCCTCACACACAGACGTGAACGTGCAAGAATAGCAGGCCTTGACCCTGTGCTACTACAGGAAGTTTATCACAGACATAAAGGCTTGGGATCACACTCTGAATTTCTTAGCATTGGAAATGGTCTCCTCTGTGAGAGCAGCAACTCATTCAGAGCTCAACTTGAAATATAGGTTTTACCATGGATGCTTTTGTGAGTTTTTTAAATAAAATAAACCCACCAAGTTACCCAGACAGCAATACTACCCTAAAACACTGACACCAAAATAAGTCTCAACTATGATCAGCACAAAAGAAAAAAACAAAAAAAAAAAAAAAAAAACCAAAAACAAAAACAAGAAAAAAAAAAAACCAAAAAAAAACCCCAGAAAGACAGAAAACAAAAGACAAAGGAAAAGATCAGGAGATTTTTAAATAGCCAGAATGCTTTTGTTTGCATTCTGGATCAAAACCCAGTCAAAAACTAACATAATTAATATATAAATTGGGGTTTAGCAGTTAAAATGTAGTTAAGTATCCAATTAACAGAACAACATACGTCAGATAATTAATAAAAATGCCAAAAACCCAGTAATGAAATAATTGCTGAACTGCAATACACATATTTTGAGAAAATTTTCCACGCAGTGTTTTCAGCACAAAATAAATGGAGATTGCCAAATAAGAATCACACTGTAAAATATCAAGATCACTTGCAGCCTTTCCTACAGGAGAGCACTTCCCTCTCCCTAGAGCAGCCACTCTTCACCTTGAACTGAAGAGGAATGGTTTGCAGCCAGCAGATAACAATTGGAGGAAAAGTCTCTCATTTTTCTGTCCCTCCTCACAAAACCAAAGGCTTGGGTACAATTCCTACACCCCTGATAGATACCATTAGCTAATGGCAAGCTTTGGATTCATCCAGTAAATTCAGGAAAGAATATACAAGTAAAGGCACAGAAAAAAAGGATGCTGTCAGCAAATTTGAAAGCTTCAAGTTCTTTCAGATCAGAACTTGCAGAAAATCAATTTCTACATGAATTTTTATTTTTCTTTTAGAACAACTCTGCAGTGAGATCAAGTCAAGCTTACCATCTGCTGCTGAGAGAAATACAGCTATAGTCAAGATCACATTATCAAACTTCTTTGTAAACTTTACATGCAAGCTGTTCCTGTCAGAATTGAAGTCATTGTGATAATGCTCCTTAATATTCGCTCAGGCTTTAAATAAGGACTGACAAAAGTTCACATATGGATGACAAGCTGTTCTACTGTAAATATTTTTGTATTTGTTGAGAAGGGGCTTATGGCAGTTTAGGACATATTCCATCAGGGATTTTGGTCTGAACTTCTCACTGACTAATAGAACCAAGATAAAATCTTTGTTCAAAACTCCTCACCAAAATTTAGTTTTAAGTTAACTTGATCCTGTTCCTACTCCTATTTAGTTATGCTTTTACACCATTGTTGCTCAAAAACTTTTCCCAGCGGGTGGATGTTATAGAATAGAAGACATTTAGTACTCTGCATTTTAAGGAAGGCTTAATTCCCAACTGGCACTGAATGTAGCTATCCATGGAACAGAAAAAACAAATACAATGTAATTTTACCATTAGAGCTGACCCTCTAAAGCACAGTAAAAATTCTTCCACTTTCTTTGTGTAAATAAACTCATTAGACTCATTTCCAATAGTCCTGTAAATGAGGGGATACAGCACAAAAATCCTTCAAAAATTCCTTTCCCACATTCTCTAGTTAGAAACACAACTTACAGAAAACCAAACACAAAAGCAAATGTTGTGACAAGTACGGATTAAATTGCTTTTCCAGTTTTGATTCCATTTTGAGAAGTCACAAGGCACATGCTGCAATAATTATTGCAATTAGCACAGTTAACGATTTGCTCTGACTTCATTACACATCACTGCTTCAGTATAGCAACTATGCAAGGAACTCAATGCAGCAAAGAAAAAACAGTTATTAAAACACCTGCAGGAAACAGCATACTCTATGTGCAGTCCCAGACAAGCCTGCCTGGTGCAAAAACAACCCCAGGGCACAGAAGGAGCCTTACCCTGCTGCTGGATCCACAGCTATGGCCTTGGGGTTGTTGAGGTCCAGCTCGATGAGGGTCACACACACTGACCCGTTCTGGCTGCAGGCAAAGATCCGGTCACTGACGTCATCCACAAAGTAAAAATTCCCTGTGATCCAGTCCATGGCTATCTGCTGCACGTCTGCCAAGAGAGGAAAGGAGGAGAAGAAAGAAAAAGGAGCTCAGGAGTGCAGTTCCAATCCAAGTAAGCCACTGCTGGCTGCTCTGCCAGCAGATGCTCCACTCACTTAAAGAGCTCCAGCTGCTTTACATCGATTATATCCAATTCTCAATACACAAATAGGGGTTGGGAAGAATTTTTTTTCCTTTTTAAGTACAGACATTGCAACCACAGTAGTGTAAAAGATTCACATTTGTTTTGAGCTCTGTTAAATATTTTTAAGTCTGTCATTGTGATTTCTTTTTTTTATGGCATCCTTAGAAGCAACACCACCTGTGAAACCCTGATGGTACCAGATTTCTGTGGGAAGGCAGCTCTGTAGCCAGTCAGATTCTGAATTTTAGTGCTCTAGGATGTCTGTTAGACCCTGGGATGGGACATGGGTAAAGGTTAAAAGAGTTTGTTGGCTATATTTGAAGGGGACTAAAAGCAGACCAGAAATACTTTACAATTTTTTTTTTTTAAAGTGATATGCACGTCTAAAACCACCTTATCTATGCATTCATTTTCATTTAAAATACTCTTTTCTTGTAGTTCTGGGATATCTGGGTGCTGCCAGATTTTTAATAATTCCCACAAGAAGTAGCATTGAAGTAAATTTTCTGTGATAATATGGAGACATTCACTAACAACCAAGTTTTCCTTCTCAGGACACTGTGGCAGCTTCACAGCACTCTTAACACAGCTGCTCCCTCAGTTCCTTTCCTTGTGGGGTCCTGGAACCTCACTCTGTAAATGCCTTATAAATCTTCCATTTTTCATATAAATCAACTGACCTGCCTGTACACCACCTTGTTATAGTAAACTGAAGTACAGAGAAGTGCAAAGAATGTAACTTTATCAATTTTATTTAACTAAGATTTCTTTTCTTCCTCTTCTTATTGACAGTACTGTATTGATACCACTCTGTAGGACAGAATGAATCATTCTTTAATGAAGAATACCTCAATTAATGAAAAAATATTTCCTGTTAAATGTTTTCAATGATCAATATCAATGAATTTTGATTTTAAAAAATTAAATATGTTTGCTATATTATAGTGCTCTCAGAATAGTGCTAACATAAGCTGAGATTCTGTCACGATGAGACAAGCCAGATGTGATAAAATATCATTGAACATAGTAGCTTTTTTCTTTTTTTAACTTTTTGTTTTCTGTATGCTTATAATCCTTCAGATGGAGGATTTTTAGGTTTGCCTTCCATAATCCAATAAAAAACTGCTGCCCCCATCACACCCATGCTGCACTGGAGAGTAGTGAGTAAACCTGACTGAACAAAAATTGTATTCATTGAGTTTCTGACCACAACTCAGGGCTTATGAGCCTTGTACTTGCTTAAAACAGACATGGAAGCTCATTTGCTGCCCTTCAAAGTGCAGGTAACTCAAATGAGATTAGTCAGTGAAATGCCAGGAGCACCAACTGTATCCCACCTCAGCCACCCCATGGCACAGCTCCCTGCCGTCTCCTGGCTCTCCCATTCCACCACTCATTTCCCTTTTCATTCAAAGTGAATATTGTGCCTGACAGAATAAAGAAATGCTCCATTTAGCCCAATATCCAAACTCCAGGGGAGGCCAGTGTCAGATGCACTGAGACATGTGAGCACTGATGTATTTCAGACAGTAGGAAGAAAACACTTTTTTATTATTTTTTATTATTATTATTTTCCCTCCCTTTTTCCAAGAAAAACATGGGACATGTTTTTAAAAATTCCAGAAGAAAACTCTGTGTCTTTGGAAATCAGTAGCAGTTAAAGCATTTTCAATGTACCTGCTTACCATTTTCTGAAGTTGGATCCATTGAATGAAAAATTTATGGTTTACTGATTCAGGGAGACTTTTGAAAATTGCAGATAAGCTTCTGTGTAACAGAAACATTTCAGAAAATACGGTTTAAACAGGACAAAAGGTACAAAAGGGATCCAATTTCAAACATTTGTAGAAATAAAACTAGTGATTAAATTTCTGCAATGAGATCTCTAGAAGATTGCTGTACACAGGTAAGTGGATGAAAAGGAGCAAGGTTAAGTAGCAGCGTGCTGGAGGAGGGTGTGTTTTTCTTATTGTGTGAAAAAAGTACCTATTTTTAGATCAATGTGATATATATGTGAAAGGCACAATCACACACAGGTTATTGGATTTGTTAACATAACAGTTATAAAATGTTTGCTCTGTTCTGTCCTTAGGTTTTTGGTAACAAATCACAAGAAATTGCATCAAAAAACTTGAGGTTTTTTGAGTTTTTTTCTTATGGAAAGCAAGAATAATTCATCCAAGGTCATCTCAGGGATAACCATTTGCATTAGGTAGTTCAACCTGAGCTCAGCATTCCAGGAAAAGTGAGACCTCCAGAAGCAATACCATAATCTTTGTGTCAAACAGCCCTGGTAGCTCTGAACACTCGTTTATCCAAGTTCCCTGCCCAGCAGGATTCCTTTGGGGAAGGCTTGGAGCTCCCAGCAGCACAGGCTACCAGAGAGGTTTAGGCTCATTCCTTGTAAAGCTGTTCTATCCAGAGCAGGCCATGTTTTAAGACTCTTATCACTGAGTTTTCAGAAAAAAAACAACGCATTAATTCACAGTAACTCTCTTCAGAAGAACAGAATTGGCCAGAGAGATGCAAAAGAACACTTCCCACTAAACCAGGGCTGTCATCAGCAATGGATGTGGCCACAGTGACACCATGGATCTGCTTTGGGGTTTGCCCCTGCTCCTCTGCACTGGAAACATCCACCTTCTCACAACAGAGGCTTGTAAAGAATTGTCCAAGTCCCCACCAAATTAAATTCTACAGGAGAAATCCCCTCAGTTGGCAGATAATGGTTTTTTGAACCCCATTTTCATCTCCATGGTTTGGTAGCAGCTCTGCATGAAGCACTCCAGTTTTCACACCAGTTTCAAGCACTGTAAACCACAGAGATAAGGCTCTGATTGAATTGGGGACTTTAAAAATATATATAAAACATCATGTACTCAAGAAGTTACTGAATTCATTTCATGCCTATTTCTGGATTTATATATAAACCCCACTCTGTGCAGATGTGGTCCACTCAAATCTTTAAAGTAATTAATCTTCTTTTCTTTCATTCAGAAAGAATGGTTTCACAAGTCTCCAAAAAGAAATGTTTCCCCTTAAAAACACACATATTTATTCTGAGCAATCTTCTATACAGTTCCGAGGGCTTTTCCTATATTAAAAACAGTTTCCTTGGAGCATTTCTGCCAAATGTGATCATCTTTCCTTTATTACTTTCTAAAAACTAGGATTTCCTCTTAAGGACTTCATAAAGAATAGTTAAGACAGCATATAGGTTAAATTCTGCTCTGCTTAATGACATTATGTAGACTGTGGGCACAGCAAAAGTATGTCTGGAAGTGAACTTTTCCTATGTCTTTAACACCCAGGCATTATTAGACCTTTAGAGAAAATAATAATTTCCTATGAGGCTGGTTAAATCTTCAAAGGGTCCTGGGAATATGTGTCTTATAGCCAAACCATAGTTTATGGAAATCAGAGAAAAATAGAATGGCTCTCTCCTTTCACTTTGATTTTCCAACATATATCTTGTACTGCAGGAATTATTACATTTATTTCCATTTCAAATCAAGGCTTGCACAAGGCTTCAGATCTTCAGCAGAAGAGAAGGAAGAGCAGTGGCATATTCTTGTATTTCTGTTACTGCTGTGCTCAAGGATTCTGCCCGTGCATTATCTATGAAAACCAGCACTGTATTAACAGATTTCATTTTTCCCAGACATAAAAACAAAAATTAGCAAGCTTTTTCCTGTTAAAAGCTTCAGTATAAACATTCCTTATTTTTAATGCAAGACCTGATCTGAGCAAACTACTCAATGGAATTCTTGAGTTGTTGGAGTGTTTTTGAGAAACTTCTAAGAGAACTAGGGAATGATTTTGGATGAAATTTAATTAAAATTTAAAATATTCCTTGAACTCTCCATATGCTTGTTGTCAATGATAAAAGAGATAGAGCATTTCTCACTATTTTAAGGGAAATAACTTAGCTTCTACTGCCTTCTATAGAAAAATTGTCCTTATGCCTGACATTACTGCAATGCAAACTTCCTCATATATGCATACAGAAATAAATATTGGTTTAATATTTAGATTCTCTCCATATTAATATATATTTATAAAATATATATTTGTAAGTGCTTAAAATAATCCTTTTTTGACACAGAAATGCTGGGTTGGTTTTGGTTTTTTGTGGGGTTTTGTTTGGTTTGGGTTTTTTCTTTTTTGTTTTTTTTTGTTTGGGGCTTTTTTGGGATTTTTTTTTCAAAAGCTGATCTTAAAAGAAGAATTATTTTGATTATTTTAAGTTACTAATTTTTCTTCTACAACCCCTACATCTTTCTGAATGTCCAAACTGGCATGGCCACAATTACTTAGCCTAATTTATTATCTAGTTAGAAAGAGAAAAAAGAGATAAAATTATATATTTATCAAGGAACAAGTAAATTTTATTGCAAAAAAGAAAAAAATCAGAAAACCACTTGGGAATAGACTTTTTGCCTCCACTGAGTAAAAAGCCAAGTTTGGAACAAGACAAGGAGCACCAGGCTGGGGTTTTTTTGGTTTTTTTCCCCTTCAATAGCCAGGGATGGTGAGAGCAGGTAGGAAGTGTTAAAACACATAAATGACAAGCTGTGAAATCCTGCAGCAGCACTGTCTTTGCTGTGCCACTCTTTTGACATTAATGTTCCTAATTAGCAGCCCAGGCAGCCTTGTACTGACACTGTGCCTGGGGAAGGTGAAGTTGGAATGCATTTTCTCTGTGCCCCTTCTACTGCGAAGAATTTACCATAATTCTGTCTGCAGTGCCACTTAAAAAATGTGATTTTTATTAAAGATGTCACTGTTCAATAAGTCAGACACGCTGGTGTCTCAGCTTTTAACAGCCATGTCCGGAGTGATTATTACATAAGTTGGAAAATGAAAAATCAAGTGAAAAATATCCATCCATCTTTTTTCAAATGACTCATCCTCAAATATCTGATTCCTCTGAATCAAATCAGCCTTCACAGATACTCTTTGTTAGAAGCACAATGCAGAACCTAAAATATACTAAATTTAAATGAGCACTTTAAAGCATCTAGACTTCAAGTTCCTCAAAAGAAGAGAAAGCTTTTCCTTTTCTTTGAGGAGTAAAATCATTTCAATTTCAATCAATTTGGTTGCTGACAAAAATATTGTTGGCTTTCTTTCAACCCTGGAGCACAATATACTGCATTAAAAACCTATAAATGTGAACACTGAGACAATAGCAGCTTCCCCAAGCTAAAGAATTTTCAAAAAATATAAGAATAATCTAAATATTATGAATACTAAATGAAAGCATCCTGATGGCTCAGAAAGACACGAAGTCTCTCAGAGACGTGGTCGATTCAGGCACTCTGAGATTCAGGCACTCAGCTTCCCAGCAGGTACAGAAGTGAAAAATTCTGGGAATTTGGAATCTGAGGAACTGGAATAGGTTGTGGCTGTACCCCTGGAAGTGTCCAAGGCCAGGCTGGGTGGGGCTTGGAACAAACTGGGACAGTGGAAGGCGTTCCTGCCCACGGCGGGGAATGAGATGATCTCAGAGGTCTCTTTCAACCCAAACCATTCTGTGATTCCGTGAGTCTACATTGGCTGAGGCAGAGTTTTGAGCAGGTAGTGAGAGAGAAATGTGAGAGTGTGGCTTTAATAAACTTCTTTCTTCCACTGGGAATCCAGAAAACCAATATTAACGACAGCGACAACAACACTCATCAGCAACATCCTCTTCTAACAAATTCCTTTACACAGCACTCAGTGGAAATGTGATGATGCCCCAGATTTGTTTGTGCCTTTCCCAGGAATTTTGCAGCAGGGTAGCAAAATCTAGTCCCAAATTCTTAAGCATTCTTAAGCATATTTCTTCTTTTCTTATAGAATGATTCTATCACAAAATGCATTGAATTCTGGAATGGGTAAGATGAATGAAATTTCTGTCACTGGGTCCTGCATCACAGAGCTGGCTGTGATGCCAACGCAGGTTAAATGAGCAAGGAAAAAGTGTGAAACAATTAAACAAGGGCCTTGTGAGTGGCCCTGTCTTCTAGTCCTGACCGTTAAGATTTTTACAGAGTGTGAATTTTCTGGCATCAATCTCACGTCAGAAATAAGTGAGACTAGCTGCAAACCATAACATTCCTAATTTCTGCATTACTGAGTCTCAGACACATAGCCCAGCGATTGCAAACCTGTAATGGGGTCCCCGTGGCCCGTGTACATGCTGAACAATAAAGACAGATTTATAGAGGTACATAGCTATAACAGTCTCATTTTTTTCTTTCTTTCTTTTTAGCTGCACTTTCAACAGCTTCTTATAAATCTAGTGACACTGTAAATCAAACCCAGTTATTTACTTCAAAGCAGTTAAGTCACCCACTGTTAAAATTAAAGCATAATTCAGCTGCCACAGGCATCCCATCAAGCACGTGGCCTCGGAGAGCTGCCGTGGGGACACGGCGTGGCTGCTCCAGGCTGTGACATTCCCTGCCTTCAACCAACCTTCCAGCAAAGCCAGAAATCCACCACCTCCCACCATCCTAGGACTGCCCCCTGCGTGGGTTATCCACCCCAGAAACCATCATCACACAACAATAAAGCCGGTAAAATGTTTTTCCACAGCAGATTATTACAATGCAAAGAGATGCCCATAAATGTGTGGAGTTACTTTGACAATGCAGAGTATTTAAGGGAAATGACACATTCCCAGAGAAAGATTCAACAGCTTAATACCAGAGGTAAGCAACAGTACTCTAAGAAATGCTTTTGGGGGATAATTTAGAAGTGAATTATCTCTGACAACTCTTAAAGAATGGATTAGGCAACAAAGGAAACTCACACTGCATTTTTTTGTGGAAGGCAACATTTGTCAGAGAATACTCATTCACAGGATCCAGATATGCTGTGGGTTCTTGCAGGTACCATAATCTTGTAGGATAATTTCATCTGGAGCCCATTCTAGTTGCTGTTAGCAATAAATGGCCAATATGAAATGCAGGACATGCAGTGACCCCCTGGTGTAAACCAATCCCAAGGGACATTATTCCACTCAGTTTTGATCAGAAAGTAATACTGACCATAGAGTATTTAATTTTGTTTTACAGACGTATTCACATTGGGCATGAAAATCTTTGTCTTCATCTCAAACATGTTACAGGAAATGGAGAAGAATTACACTAGCAACAAACAAACAAACAAAACACACCACAAGAAAAAAACCAAAAAAAAAAACCAAAAAAACAACATTGCTAAAATAAATAGAACTTGCTTTTAATTAATTAAAATCTGCATGCAGAGGCCATTTTAAATCCAGCTTGACAATTACAACTTAGACAATACTAGACAATCTAAAAATATTCTCAATAATAAAAAATACAACCTGCACAGTTAGCAAACATATATACCTTATTTCCTCACACAGTATTTTGGAAACAAAAACCTGTCATGTACTTTACTAGATAAAAAGCCTCTTTTTTCGGGTTGCTAAGGAAAGAAAAAGAAATTGCTTCTTATATTAAGGACATTGAGCTTTCTTCTTAATCTTTTCCTTCCCCTCTAAGAGAGGGATCATCACACCATGCCATCAGCAGGCTGCCACTCCTGCAAGACTCTGAAACACTGCCCAGCACCTACAGAAGCCATTTGAGCAAAACAAACAAATAAAACCCTTCCTGCCTACTAATGCAGCCAACAGACAATAACAAATGCATCCCATGTAAACATTTCCTCATCCTCCCTTTCTCCCTTGCTGTCCTTTTCTTTTTTTCACCCATTTATTACTTATTTTAATATCAAAATAGTAACCTTTGAGAAGACTGTTATTCATTATATGTGACCTGACCAACAAAACAGAAAACTGCCCAGACCTAAAATATTGATATTGTAACTGCACTTAAGATATAATAATAATAAAAAAAATTCCTTGCTAACTTATTTCCAGTAATGCAAGAAATAAAAATAAAACACGGCTTTAGATTTATTCATAAATTATTTTTCTCTCCTTTTTCAACCAGACATCAGGACTGCTTTTTTTTGTTGTTGTTTATTTATTTCTCTCATCACCACAACAGTGCTGCTATTGGTCTACCTGAGCGTTATCTTAAAACAGAATGGCACCATAGATCCCATTAAAAGCCTCATTAATCACTCACAGAGCCGATGCTTCCAGAAATATGACTCCAATTCAACGTGTTTGTGTGTGCAGAACCTGACCTTTGCTTTTGGGGGCTTCCAGCTCTTCCCAAAACTGGCCACTCCAGAAAGATGTGAGCCCAAAATCCCCACTCCCACCTTGTGCATCCCCCAGCATTTCAGCATTTAAACCTCACAGTGTCTGTTATTCTCTGCTCTTCCATATTTAGAGGGGAAAAGACAAAACACTGGTCGCCTGCCAGCCTTTCTTCCTAAATCACTGCTCCTTTCATGTAAACAGTAAAAACAAATTGTCCCAACCCTTGCAAAGTGCAGAGAGGAGACACGACCATGTAATGCACCCTCCTCCAGGCCCCCTTGTCCTCCTCCCAGCAATATTTTTTCCCATGAAACTTTTGCCTGCCCTGATGCAATCTCAGTTCTGAGCTGAGTGACCCCAAAGGCAGCCCAGGCCACGGTGTCACACCGAGTGGAGCAGGGGCACAGCCCCAGGTGCTCCCCAGACCTTGTCCCTCCAGCCAGCAGCAGCTCTGCTCTGCACAGCAAGGATCACAGAACATCCACAGGCTGCCATAAAATTGCTTTTCTCATTCCTTCATCTTGCTTGAGTTGCCTTTTCTCCGTGGGTTTGTTTCTGAAGGTATGCAGTGAATATGACTGTTGAAAACAAATCTGAATTCTGCAGTCTGTTGCACAGACTCAATGACTAAACAATATCATCTCTGAAGAGTCTCAAAAGGAAAATATATTTTTTCAGAATATGCATAGCTAGAAGGGAAAATACACTAAGAGAAAAGGCACTAGTTTTTATAACAAATTATACTTATCTCCTCATATATAAATAGAAAAAAAACCCCTCCTCCAAATTAAAAAAAAATGGGATAATACCTTTTAGTAAAAGAGCAATAAATGACATTCAACACAAGTCCAAAATTGCCAAAAAAGAGTGAGGGTGCCCTGAACTGCCAGCTGAGGCTCAGATCCCCACACACTCCTCAGTCAGCTCGTTATTTTTGCTTCCACAGTGTGACAGAAATGTTATGGAATTACACATGCACCCAAACCCTGTCCCCAGCTCAGAACTGTCATGTTGAATGCCTGGCCCAGCACATCGAGTGGCAGCTGCTGGGTGACATGCTGGTAGCCCTCAGGGCATCAATTTTATGCAAGCAAACTGACCCTTTGCATATTCTGCCCTCAAAATTTAATTGCTTACAATGTTTCCAACCCTTTTTTTTTCTCAGAACAAAGAAAATCAGAAGTCTGACTTTAGCAAAAGTGATCTACTTCAGTTTGAACATTTGTTGCATGTGATTTGTCAGTTTTAGAACCTGCTTCACTCATGTTTACTAAAAATGTGCAAGAAAAAACAAGATTTTATTATATCGAATTCAACTGACAAATAGTGAAAAGGACAAACTTGGTTGTTTCGTTTTATTTTCTCCATGATGCTGACATGATCCGTAATGTTATCAGCTTTTCAAGTTCTACTCCGAAGCTGAAGTCACAAGAAAGTTCTAAATCAGATTTGTTTCATTCCAAGTAGAAATTCACAAGTTTATATATTGAGAACAAAAAACAGTATTTCCATGATGTGGAGATATTACTTGTTGAGCCAGTCATTGCTTCTTCCCATCAAAAGAGTTAAAAACTGAAGAAAGCAATCCTGTATTAAATCCCCACAATCAGATGGTGTCTTTAATTTGTCATGTCTATCACAATCTAAATAATAATCACAACTTTGCAAAATAAACAATTCATCTTTTTGTAAGGGCTCCTGATAGTGATAAGGGGAGAACAAGTCCTTTATTATAAGAGTAAGTCCTGACACACACAAACTTTTTGGTGTGCCTCTGCCACAGGCTCCAGCCCAGCACAGAAACACCCAGCCTGCTGGCAGTACAGAAAGCAGATTAGGCAAGAGCTTAAGGCGCTGTAGCAACTGCTTTTAATTTCATCACATATGCAATTATTCATTATTATTCCTTTCTGGAAGGCATGCTCTCTGTTTACCCTTTTCCCTGCAGTAGAACAAATCATCAGATCTAAACCCCAGTTTCAACAACACAGCCATTTCCAGAGGGCTCAAGTTTGATCAGGAGTCGCAATATTTGTGATTTTAGTCTATGGCTCTTTTCATTGTGTAAGACACACAAACAGATTTTTTTTTCATTATTCTTTATTTTTTTCTTTTGCTGCTGCTTCCCCAGGATTTACAGCAGGTGGAACGTGTGGTTTAGCTGTGCCATTCCCTGTGGGTCACTCAGATCTCTGTGTAGCACAGACAGCACAGAGAATTCCTGACACTGCTCAGGCTCATTGCTAACAAAATACTGTTCCCTCATGGCTTAGCTACGGATGATTCTCTGTCTGGGATGGACTTTGGTCTGCAATTGCTCAAGTGCTTCGTTTTTATGTCTAAACATGGTTCCAGTTATGATGTTGGATGTAAACAAACAGTATTTTGGAGCTTAGAGTTTTTATGTCCCCTCTGCTGTTATAAAGGCAAAAGTACTCTCAAAGAAGGCACAGACTTTTTAGTTTCCTTCAGTGCTGATCTATGCCTCAGGAAAAATCTTTAGGAGGCAGAAGAACTCATTTAATGACACAATCCAAAGTGCAACATGAAAAAGAAAAAAAGCCCAAACCCAAGAATTCTTGACTTCTTCACTTTAAATTAGTAGAGTGTTTTAGGTTTTTAATGAAGTCAGAATTAAATATTTGCATTAATAAATAAATATCTGTGTGGCAAATTTGCTGTCAATTAGTCTAAATGAAGCAAACTTGGTTAGCATGGTATGTGAGCTGCATTTACAAAGATATTTTACCACTCAAGAAGACAACCACTGGCTAAATCGTAAGAGATGTGAAATTTATAAACACAATAACAAAGTACCAGTAGAAAGCAAAAAAAGTTATGCATATGTAATTAGCATATTGAAATATACTGAAATATTAATCAGATATTTTATTGCTTTTAAGAAAGTTTCCAAGAGATCATTTGAAACCTCAATTAATAAATAACTTTACTGAAATGGGCAGGTTACGAGTGTTTGTCTCTTATTTATCTATTATATCTCTCCTCATTGGAAGAAAGGCAGAAGACAAGCTCCTGTAAATACTGAGGAAATGTGGAATAACTCCAAGAACAGTTCCAGTGGCTACCAAGTCAAGAACAAAATGAAAACAACACAGTGCATATGGATGTCAAAGATTTATGGAAAAATGTGAGTCTAATCCCATAAAACATGCAATAATTAATGCCACATTTCAGGAAAAAAAATACTTGTGAGCTTGTTTTTTGTTTAACCAATACTTCACTACTGTTCTATATTAAGACATAAATGCTTTTGTAAAATATTCACTACAAAACTGTGATTTGCATTAGCAGAAACCTAGTTATCTATACATTACATCTCTATAGCCCTGCAATCATTTTATTCCATGTTAAAAACCCTTGTTAAGAAAATCAAAATGTTACTGTTTTACAAGCAGCATAATAATTCAATTTGACAGAGTTGAAGAGTCCCTCAGGATTCTGACTGATAAATTTACATGGTTACTGCTACTATGACAAAAAATGCCTTTTTCTCTTCACAGAACCCTTCTGCTGCTGTGGGAGTTTGCTTGCTTGTTCTTGGATTTCCTCCCTGGTGCAAGAGCTTTTCTGCCCAGGATGGGTTGGGATGTAAGGAAGACATAAAAAGATCCAGCCATGTCCCACTTTAGGACAACAATCAATCTGGAACTAAAGAGGAAGTCCAAAACTGGTGAGCTAGGAAGTTGATAAAACAGGGAAAAAGGAATACAACAATTCAGCACTGATAATTTTTGTCTCTTTGCAGAGACAGCACTCAGGAGACTGTTCCAGGCAGGGCCTAGGAGTTTTGAGAGGGGGAAAAAAACACAAAACAAAACAAAAGCATTCAAAAATTTGCACTGAGAAATGCCACTGAGATACAGCTTTTTATTTCCTGTACTCAGTCTGAGATTTAACTGTCCAGGACACTACTCCTGAAGAGTAAATAAAGAACAGACATCATTCCAGCTTTGCTAAGAACAGAAGGCAGACCCAGGGTTTTGACCAATGTCAGTGCAAGACCAATTGTGGATACTGGATGAGTAACAAAGCTAGAAAAATACTAACATCACATCTTTGAAAGTCTGAAAAAAAATCCATTTGTGGCAATTAACAATCAGTTAATAAGTAGCTCTGATGGCAAAAAGGATTAAGTGCAGATAACCTAACTTTGGAGGGAAATGCCACCAATTCAGGCTCTCTGCCATGGGAGCTTGTGCCTCAAAAGTGGCACAACACAATGTTGTGGTGACAATACTCAAACCAGCAGAACAATTCCCAAGCCAGATAGAAAGGTCTGTGCCCAAAAGATGCAGCAAAAGCAGACAGATCTTCACAACTAATATTTAGAACCCCCTAATAGAAGAAAGGCCCTCTTAGGGTCTCAGCTGTACAGATTATATCTTAACTTTTGTGCAAATAACAGCAAGAATTGAGGTATAGACCTGATTATATGAATATTATTCATTAAAAAAGATAGTAAATTAAAAGATAATTTGCAGTACACACCACAAAGGATGATACCCAAGTGATTGTGCTTGTTGGAGCAGAAAGGTTGAATGAAGAGATTTGAACTCCCCTTATCCTTCCACCAACCCTGATAACCATCAAAAAGGCTGTGCAGAACCAATAATCAGCACAGACAAGGAGCTAAAGAGAGGAGCACACTGATTAAAGGAAGGTTCTATACAAGCCTAAGTCTCCAAAGGAGTCTTGTCATTACAGGGGACAGAAAAACTCTGAAAAAGGGCAATGATCAGAGAGCACCATTCCCTCCACTAAATCAAAGTCCGTACTGTACTAGGAAAGCTCCTTATTGAGGCTCCATCAGACCCTAGATCAAGACCTCTGTAAATTCGGGGAAACCAGAGGAATAAAAGTATGGACAGTTACAAAGAAAGCATTTCCTGTATCATGGAGCACGAACATCCAAAAAAAAAAAAAAAAAAAAGATTTGGACTTGGGCATAAAATAGCTAAAACCACATGGAAATTAAAATAAAATGTAAACAGGGAAATATGAAAATGGCAACAGACACTGAGGAAGACATGAGGAAGACTCGGGAAAGGTGTAGTCTGGCATATAGGACAGAGATGGACCAAGGCTGACTCAGGAGAATCAAACCTGGTTCCCTGGGGAGCATCACCAAGTCCCAAAGCAACAGCCTGTGCTGGAACCTGTGTGAGACAACATTCACAAGCCACCTGGAAGATGACATGAATAACAAGGTGATGAGGTCCAATGAAAATAAGATTTTTTTTTTACCTCAGAACAGCAAAGAGAATGGTCTGTTTTGAAGAACTGCAGGCCCTTAGGAGACTGAGTGGCTGCACAGTGAAAGGAGATGGGAAATTCAAGTTGAATAAACACTTAGTTAATGAGAAAAATTATCCCAATTTTGAATCATTTACTCATGGATCTGTCTAGAGTACTTAAGAATAAGATAGTGACACTATTTAAAAAAAAAATTATAAAAACCCTTAAGCCAAAAGCCAAGAAAGCCCACCTTTGGACAAAGTAAAAAAGCTCATTATCCCAAAACCAGCATTTGACCAGTCTTCTCAGAGATGCAAAGACACCAATGCAAGATCAGCCAAAGCTTGAGAAGTCCACACACAGAAAAGTATTCTGTGAAACTCCCTTAGGATACTTCTCACTGCCCTTTGGGGCCCCCATGACTGATTCAGATGCTCTGAACACTACTAAAGAACCACATGAGGTATAAATGACTTTTGAGATGAAACCTCCTCCTTTCTGTGCATCTTCAAGGCACATGGGCTGTCTATCACAGGAGAAAAAAACAAACCCACATTCTACAACTGTGTGACAGCTCTTAGTGCCTGTCTGGAGGCAAGTTTGGTGCAGACTGTGGAGGAATAAACACTTTCCCCCAGATCTTCACAGTTTTGCTGCTGCAGAGTGAGCCAAACTTTGCTCTGATTGTCCATGAATATTCATGGCAATTCACAGGAATTGCTGAGAGGAACTCCATCTCCAGTGCTTGGTGTTTCCTTCAGCGACTGAGCCTCATCAACGCCAAGGGAAATTACTGCAGCTCCTCTGAACACAGCAGTGTTTATGGATAATCACTCCTGAGAAGTGGTTTAGGTCAGGAGGAGCCTTTAGGGAGACCAAAACCAGGGAAGGAAACAGGAATGTACCCAAATGGACACTTCTGGATTGTTCTCAAATTCCCTGGGCGGGCTGGCTGATGTTCTTCACTGCACTCACATCCAAAAGGTGGGAGATCCAAAAAGCCAGCCTGGCTTGTGCCCAGCAGATCAAGCAGAAGGTTCTGTGTCCCACAAGCAGAGAGGCAAACCCCTCTCCCTCCAGAGACTCCAACCCCTGCTGCCAACATTGGCAGGTAAAAACTGAATTACCACAGAAGGAACAAGATGTTTCTTTCAGTCCAGAGCAGCCCTGTCCAAACAGCTGCCAAGAGAAAAGCCTGTGCCCCTTCCCAGGTGAGGTGTGATCAGCTGTGGCACAAAGCACAGGTGGAAAGCTGAACACAGACCCTGCAGCAGTGGCTGTGGTGTGCTGAGATAACCGAGTGCCAAGAAAGCCTGAATCAAACGTCAGCCAAGCAGAAAATATCATGCACTTGAAGCATCATCCCAGAAGAGATTTTGTTACATTCTGCAGAAGAATAGCAGCTAAACCCCAGGCTGTGCTGCCCTGTGCTCGTTTGCAGAGCATGAAAGGTGCTTGGCAGTAGGAATTCCAGGCCCAGAAAATTCCCAAAAGCTTATGCATGCAGGCCCAAATAAAAAAAGAGAATATAGGGTTCGATCTGAGACCTTAGAAAAGGCTTCCAAGTTTAGAGACCATAAGTAAAAATGTGAGTTTGTAGTTTAGATAGAATCACATTAAGCTAAGTAGTGGAAAGTTTTAGAATTTAAAGTTTAAGATGTAGAAGTAGTTATAAAGGTAATAAGAAGTTTTAAGGTGTAGTACTGTAAGTTTGTGTGTCATCAGATGATTGGTCAAGAGACTCTGCACTGCAGCAGAGATGTCTAAGACAAATTAATTAGGGATTCATATGAAAGTAAAAACATTCTTTGTGGCAGCAGTTTAGTGGCTAATTAACCTTTAAAAGACCTTGTAATTTGTGGCCTTGGGTCCATGACCACGGACTTTCAGTGTATGGTGAAGATGTTCTCACCCTTTGATGAGACTGCAGCAATAAATGTTTGTTCTAAAACACCTTGAAGTGTCCCTGTCCCTCTTAAAATCCCAACACTTGGGTGCTACCAAACAAACCCTGAGATAATAAATATTTTTAGGGTGAAATTAGCCTAATTACTGAGCACGAGGGGGCATCTGTGGAGGTGCAGCCTGTTGTCCCAGAGCTAAAAACACCCGAGTGCAGGATCAGCCTCTCCTCTGCAGAGTAAGACACAGACCAAGTTACCCAGGGCTTCAAAGGATCTGATTCCATCCACCTGGGACGCCTCCTCACCAAACTGAAGTCACACTGGACTCTTCTGAGGGAGAATGATAGAAACTAAAGGACTGTAATTTCCTTTCTTTAGTGAATCCAAAGCTAATGTTCAGTACCTGGAGCTGGTGCTGCATGACCCATCATGAAAACGAAGTCATTTTCATAGTCCCTGCTTTCCTAGATGTAGACTTTCATCTTTAAAGATGATCTATATTCTTTGTTCCTAACTACACGACTTACTTGCCTTCACTGAAGCAAACACTTTGAATAAATCCACTTCAAGCAGTCCCAATCACTTTGTATAACTGATGTTTCTACCACTTTTTGTGTCAAATGCAGATTTTTTTTTCCCCCACTAACAAAATGATTAGAAGATTGGGATAAAAAAGATAAATTGCATAAACTCTGCTAGGAAAAGTTTGGTTATTTTTGTGGGTTTTTTTCCCCTAGTACTTTTAGGAATAACCAATTTCACACAAACACACACAAAAAAAAAAAGGTTTCTATGAAGAACAGAATGTATAATTTGATGTGAATCACCTCATGGCCGTGACCATTTATTTGCCTTGAGCTGGCAGAGAATGCAATTACACTTGAAAACATTTTCCTTGACAAAGACTTACAAAATTAATTTGCTTCATCAGGTGTAGTGCTGTATGATGAAGAGAAACACCAGAAATGACCTGAGAGGTTACAGAAAGTAGAGCAAAGAAAAGGAAGAATTCAAAATTAAAACTCAATTCTGCAGCAGCCACAAGATTACCTGGCAAATACACCAGGTAGAGCAACATGAGATTCCTGCCATGTCCTGGCAGGAATAACTCCAGGGGTGTCTTGAAGATCCTAATTAGGTGGACAAAAGCAAGTTTCATGCTGCTTCTTCCTCTGAGGAGACATGCCCAGACTGTGGGGATTGATGCTGCTCCACTGAGCAACACAACAAAAGTGTCTGTGGATGTGTGTGCTTGGGAAAAACACTCCCTCAGCTAAATCTGCAGGATTTTGTCAGTCAGAGATCCCAGCAAAATTCTGGGTTTTTTTAAGTCCCTAAGCACTATTTCCCAAATCAAAATCAAAGAAGTCAAAGCAAGTATCTACAGTCAGTTCATGTCCGAGGGAATTAGTATTCTTCATCTAAATAAGATTGAATGATTACCATGAAGTTTGAGAAGAATATTAGAGACCACAGGCTGGTGTGTGCTGGCACTATGAAAAATGAGCAGCTCATTAATTCCAGGCACTGCATTCATTCCAAACCCATCCCAGGGCCTCGATTTTGCAAACAGATGCAGTGATGCAGAGCTGGAGAGCGCAGGATCAGAAATTCTCTTGGCATGCAGGGAACAGAGGGACAGGAATGCAGGGGAAGGGGTGGGGGAGCACAAACCACAGAGCTCAGCCCCACTCTGATGGTGCAAACAACCGACAGAACACACACACAGAGTTCAACACAAAGCACATCTTGCCCAGGACTGTGGTTAACTTGATTTTTCTTGCTGAAAGGAGAACAAAGTATCAGTGACTGGGTGAATTGAAAATGCACAATGAAATGCTATCACCATTGGGGTATGTTGATATCTAAAGTATAAAAAGCCCTCTAAAATAAATTTAAAACTCCTCCAAAAAGGCCCACAACTGACTAGAGGAAACAAGAAGAAAGCAAAAAAAATGCAAAGAAATATATTTATACCAAAGATAAGAGTGTTCTCTAAAAGTAGAATACTTCCAACGAGTGGTAATAAAAAGATGCCCAAAATCCAAACCCTATTTTTGGAGAGATTTTTTTTTTTTTAATTCAATTTACTATTCTGGTACATATGAAATTAGGAAAGTAGGTTGAAAAAAAAAAAAAAAAAAACCAAAAACCCTTACTCTCTTACTCTGCATCAATGAACACATCTTACAAAAAGTATCTTGATAGCCCAAAGCACAATTTCCATGAAGAATTTATCATTTTGACTTGTACCTCCAAGAGCTCTAATCAAATCTGTGATTTGCATTTTCCTGAACTGGATGGTCAGGAGGGTTTAAGATCCATTCAGAGATATTCTTTGATGCACATCTCACCTTAAAAGGATTTTTCAAAAGCTTGGATCCGATACTAGACTCCAGCCTTGAGTTTTTAGAAGGCTTTTTTACCACCACCTCTGCACTCCTTCATGCTGTGGTTTGCAAGCTGATCTGGGGACACCCTCTGAGAAAGATGAAGAAAATTGCTTTGTTTTGTTGGGATTGTGTTTGTTTTGGCTTTTTTTTTTTCCTGTATGATATTTTGCAGTCTGTTCACTGTGTTCAATGTGTCTGTTGATGAATACCTTCTTAAAAAGATAACAGTGTCCCATAAATTGAAAAGCCTAATTCAATGTGATGACTTAAGGAATTTTTAAATTTTTTCTTCATATATATATATATATATATATATATATATATATGTAGTTTGTTTACAGTAAGTCAGGAAATATTTTGGTATTTTTAAGAACTAATATACCTATGATAGTCAGTGTGATGAATATGATTCCATTTCATTGCTAGCATTATCCCAGTAGCAAAGAATGGCCCTCAAGCTTTATGTAGCACTACTTTGCCAGAGAAAAAGAAGCAATTTTTTGCATTCTTTGCATTTCTTCTTCCATTGCACTGCTGGTTTTGTAACTTCCACACATTATAGTTAGTCTGTAAAAGTGCACATCTTAAAAACCTTTGCAGACACAAACACTGCAGCCCAGGCTGAAGATATGAGTGAAAAAACATCAAAGTTTTCAGTGTGAGTCGCAATATTTAATGCCCCAAGCCCAACTGCATTCTGCAGGCTCCCTTGGCCAGGACAGAGAGCAGTGCCAGACACTTACTGTGAAGGTGCTGGGCCATGTTTATGGTCCACTCCTCTGGGAAGGTGCCAGCTCTGGAGATCCTGGAGCACCTGAGCTGACTGGAGAGCTCCTGGGACTCAACCCAGCACAGGCTGTCCTCTCTGTAGCTGTAGTCCAGGCTCAGCACTGCAGATCCCTTCAGGGGGCTCCAGGCTGACATTCTGCTGCCATTAAGGTACAGAACCTCAATGGTTTCAGAGCTTGCAATCAGAAGAAGAGGAGGTCTATCAGCAGGCTCTGAAAACAAAGTGAAGGGGGTTTAAAGGATTAACAGGCTTTGGCTGTATATTTCATATTTATCTTTTCAGGTTTAATGTAGTTTTTAATGTTCTTACCTGCTTGTTTTAAGATATGTAATAAATCGGTTTTGTTTTTATTTTCATAACTATCATATATCTCCAATTATTAGTCCATTTTACCCTGCTGTTCCAATGGTTCACATCATTAAAGAAAATTAATTACCCCAGCCCCACAGCCTCTGTTTAGTTCCAAGTATCATTATTGCAACATTTTTCATGCCTAAGTCATAAAATGAAATACAACTTATGCAAATTATCTCTCTCCAGATTACTGGCATTTCAAAAAGAATTAAGGCCAGGAAAACCTGCAGAACTCATGAAATTGTAAATTTTTTTCATATAAGAGGCTATAAAATAAGACGAAATCAGAGGAGTGGGTGTCACTCAAAGAAGTTATAACCAACCTAACAAAAACTCCAGTGCAGTGAAACCTTAAAGCATAGAAACTCTGCAGTTTCAGGCACATGTGAAAAAATTTGTGTTGCCACATCAGGAGCTCTCACCCCAATGTAATCTGCTTGTTTCCAAAAGAATTCATCAATGTTTGAACACTGCAGCACTTTCAATCAACATCCCACCTAATGGAGTTCTCAAATTTTCACTAAGCAGTTCCAGATGTCTAAATGGTGAAAAAAAATGGCATAAATAAAAGGATTTGACAAATGGTACTTCATCAGCAGGTCTGATTAAAGAGAAAAGAATACTTCAGTGAGTACAGTGCTCAGTAGTCTCGCTCAAAGCTACAGCAGTAGGTGTTCTGTTCTTTGGTAATATCTGCTTTTATTTAAACATCTTGCTGTTCTTTTGTTTGTTTTCTTTTTAATTTATTTTTTCATGCAAAAAAACCCACCTTATTTCTACAAAACTTCAGTGTGTATTCTTTCTAATGTGGATTTCATTTACTCCTTATTTATTCTTTCTCATTCCATGATGTCTATTCTGTCTTGTTACACGTCTTGTCTCTCTCCAGTAAATCCCACATGAACATTTGTAAATCCACACTTCTGCAGCACTACTGCCTGTCCTCATCACCCTCACATTCACTTCCACCCATCCATCAGTCAGATCCAAGCAGTATTTTTCTTTGAGTTTCAGAAGATATCCAAGAAGTGCAGGGACTGAATTTCTTTGTAAAACAATCCCTTGTGGTGTAAGCCATGAGTGAAGCTCTCAAGTCTTGTTTATTTTTTTTTTTTTCCTTTCCAGAAGATAAGGTAGTGGGGAGTTCTCAGGAAGCAATTTTTGTTTGAAATCTGCCAGGTAGGTCCCTTTGCAGTCAGTGCCTGTAAATCTCTCTTTCCCCCTGTTCTTAGCAACATTTGCTCCCCTTGAGAAGAAAGCCAGATTTAAGAACTTCTGTCCCTATCACCCACTCACCCCAGCCTTTCCAGACTGCTACAAAAGGAGTGTTTCCATCTGCATCCTGCTGAGTCCGGGGATTTATTTTTACATCCAACAGCTCTGTGCTCAGCTTCCCTCTCCCCACAAAATAACACCACTGCTTCTTCTGGATTCAATCACCCTTTCCCCAGCTACCAGCAGTGTGAAAAGACCTTTATTATGATTTTTGCTCTTACACTTGGTGTTAAGCCGGATATTTCCACAGCCTGCACTATCTAAAGCCTCAAAGAGAAGGCGGCTCACAGGAGCTGTTTGCAGTTCCAAAGCCACCAGGTGCTTTAGGGCTGCCAGAGAGAACCAGATCTTTTCTTTGAACTGACCTATTGAAAACTGTAACGAGGATTTAATACCTCACTAAACTCCAGAGAAAGGTTGTATTTTGGTATTAGGCTCTAAAACATCAGGGAATTCTTAGAAGGAATTAGCTCCAAACCTCTTGAGCAGCAGTTGTAATCAAACCTGGCTGCTGACAAAGGTGTTCTGAGGACCTGTGGCACTGCCAAGAGGTTCTGCTCAGCAGGCACCATTACACATTAAAAATACAGAAATTAGATTCTGGGCTTGAAATCGTATTTTTAAAGCATAAATACATTAAATAATTCAGTGGGTTAAAGCAGTTTAATCATGGTTTTTCACAGTAGGGTAGATTACCTGCTTCCTTCAGTGTTGTTCAGATAAAGGCTGATTTCATAATTTGAAAAACATATGGATAGTAAAACTGTGCAAAATATTAAAATTTCATACAAAAATATAAAAATCAACTTATTGTAAAGCATAATGCAGATGGAAAACAGGAAATACCAAAAAAAATCATGGCTTCACTCTCACAAAAACCGCTTGTCTGTTCCTCGAGAACAGATTCTACACAGCTTAAAAGTTTAGTGGACAGCTTTAAGGTGAGTTCCAGTGAGCTGACAGCAGCTTTTCAAACAAGTGGACTTCATGTGTGTTATTTTTTCACAAGGTTTTCCTTTTTTTTTCTTTTTTTTTCCCCCTTCTTTTTATTTTATAGGAAAGATAAGAACTGAATAGCTCTTTAATCCAGGGAAGTTTTATGATTCATCCTTCTTGACTAAAATGAAAGCATCCCCCTTTGAATTATGTTTAAGATAGAGTAGTGGAAAAGATGAAAGGCTTGCATTTCCCTCCTACCTGATCTTGTCTAAAATACAGATCAATAAGTGATGCCACAACAAATCAGACACGAAGGTGTTTTGCATTGCCAACAGACTTCTCATCTGAAAAAAATAAACTCAGAAATGCCAGCATTTTCTATTTTTTCCACCACAATGAGATGAAAGGCATAAACCTCAGAATTCAGTATTTACAAACAGTAAACCCCCTTTTCCTGGGGTACACATTGTAAATTGTAAGGACTTGCTGTCACCAATATATGTGTTGTATAAAAATCTAAAAAAAAAAAAAAAATGGAGCAGTTCAATCTTTCTTTGACATTATTTTTGATGTTTAACCATAGTGTATCTCACAAATGGGTTATTTTATTTTTAAAGTTTTAAAACTTAGTTTGGTGAGATTTTACAAGAAAATTGTGTTGTCAAATCAGTTAAACAGGGCTGATTTTTTTTCTAAGTGCTAGAATTTTGTTTTTTCTTTAGTCATTATCAATCCATCCCACTTTATCTACATGACAAATGTTTCTTACCACACAGCATTTCTCTCTAGATTGGCTTAGGAGATATAAAACATACCAGGAACTTCTGTAAAACAGAAAAATTTCTTTTCCTCAGCTAGATATTCCTGAGTCTGTAATTTTCTTTCCTTAAATATTCTTCTCATCACATGAAGACCTTGCAATTTAGGCATAAAGGCTTGGTAAATAAGTAAGTTTTTAAATTCTGTTCAGCAAAGCTGTGTTCTGTTTCATTTTCACCTCAGAAGAAACCATTAACTGCCTCTTTATTGATGCAAGAAAATATGCTTAAAAAGCCTGGAAAAAACCCACAGTGAGCCCCCAGCTGTTTTGATACCTATTTTAACATCCTTCCCAAAGGGAACGTGCAGCTAAAAGCTTTCAGCTCCAGAGCTATTTAATTGTATTGAGGAAGAAAATGCAGAATTTAATGAGAGAGAGCTCACCACCCTCCCAGCCGAGCGTTCGGCCGCCTGAAGGGCAGCAAAGAGCAGCTGCTGAGGAGTTCTCTGCTCCTTGTGCCACACCACATTGCAGAGATGGAAAGGATGCCATAAGTTTTATTCATATTTCTCACGTTCTGTGCTGCCCAGGGGTGCAGTTCTGAGCCTCATATTAAGTGTCAGTGAGCTCTCTTCACAGAGCAGGGAGACAAAACAAATCCTTTTCCTGCTGAAGACCAAGGACAACTTTCAGCCCAAAAGCACAAACAAGGGTGGCTGGAAGGAGGAACAAGAAGGATGGGACCTCACAACCTGAAGCTGGAATTGGACAATTAATCCCCAATGTGGAAATGGACCAAAACTTACAAAAATGTAAGACCTCATGACCAGTCGTCCATTTTGTGACCATTCTTAATCCACCTTGGGTGTAGCCCTGGCCAGGCTCCTGTACTGCCCAAGATGAATTCTGGAGGCCTTTCAATAAATATTTACTTTATTCTCTTAGCTCTGTGCAGTCTCTGTTCCAGAACAGAGACTGCACAGAGGCCTCACTTTAGAGGGGACAGGCTCCGAGGCCACCAGGCAGGAGCTGATGGACCTGTGGGGTCACCACGCTGTCCCCAGCACCAGGCAGGGCTCCTGCAGGTACCTGCCAGCGTCACCTGCTCTGCACCTCCTGCTCCTCAACGTTCAGAAACCTCCCAGGCCATTTCATTTCCAGAGCCCTGGAACGGGATGTGGCTTTGGTGTTTCGGGTTGTGTCGTATCCAGGGTCTCAGCACGGTGGCAATCCACACTGGTAGCAGATCTGCTGCTGTTAACTCTGAAAGCTCCCCAGAAAGCCCAGCCCACACCTCTGGTGCTGCTGCTTGTCTCTCACAGCCTTCACACACAGAGCTGAATGCTCCTCGGCTCATTTTCTTCAGCTGTTTGACAACTACTCCTGCCATGGGTAACCAAAGCAGAAAGGTTGCTCTTTTTCCATCCTTATTTGCTTTAGATTCTTTAAGGACAAAATTAATAAGTTTTCTTAGTGCTGAGTTTCTTTTTTCCTTAAACACCTGTTCGTTTGTTGTTTTGTTTTCTTGTTTTTCTGTTTGTTTTTTTTTTCCTTGGACTCTGTTCTTCTGATCCAAAGCTACCATTTTTTCAAAAAACACAAAGTAATGGGCAACACTCATTTCTGTGCAGCACCCTGACCCTGATTTGTATTGTCCTGCAGGGATTTCTTTGATTAATGAATAGTGATTCCTTTCTGAATCACTAAAAATGTGAAAACTTCTGTCAAATAAACACGATAAAGTAGCAAAAAATACATAAAAGTTCCTTATTAATGGGATTTGTTTCATCTTGGCAACAACAGCTAACTACAATGCTCAGTTGTTACCCAATTTTCTGTGTGTAAAAAGGAAAACTAAAAGGGTCATCTGAAGCCCAGTACTGGGACCATGAGGATTTCCTGATCTAGAATTGCATTACTGATTTTCATGTAGTGGAGAAAGAATAATAAATTATTTTTACTTTGCATGAACTTTCTGATCTCACAAGATTTCACTGTGGATTTTTTTTCTAAGTATCCATGTATGGATGAAGAAAAAACAGTATAAGCAGGAAATGACTCTTGAACTCCTAGTGGTGACCAAGAAAGGACACATTTAGTAATGTTTTTAGGTGAGGACACCTCAAAACCATCATTTGACCTTTCTGTTTTCAGATGGCAAACTAGTTACTGAAAGGAAGCTTTAAAAATATATACAGTAAACATGACTCCATACTCAGCTGCATATGCTTCAGCATTGTGGATGTTGAAGAATTCCTTAAGGAGCCTTTTTGGGTTTTTAATATAAAAGCATTGTTAATTCATTATGCTGAATAAGAAAACACTGTGTACTATATTGCCTCATTAAGCACAATTGACTAATTTCCTCAAAAACCCAACCCAGTATAAGTAATGAAAACATGCACTAAGCAACAAAAAGCCTCATGTGAATATGTATATCAGGAAAATCACCTCTTGGGATAATGCAAGGACAAAGCAATCTCATGTCTTTTTTCATCCTAAGGGTACAATTACCTCATGATCATTTCCCCTGTCTCCATTGTCTTCCCAGAGTAAACAGCCTTTTTTGTTTGTGTGATGAAAATCTTTGATTTATTTATGAACAGGGAAACTGGGAACTCTTGTAATCTTGGCTGAATTGAGTATTTTGCTTTAATTAATAATATCCAGATAATAACTTTTAATATTTCCCTTGGAGTATTGTCTTAATAGGAGAAAAGTTTTTTTTCTAAGCTTATTGTGTGGCTCTTTGTAGCAGAGTGAAGGAAAGTTCATCTCACCTGTGTTCATCTCTGTCTTTTCACATGAATCCTCTAGGACCCAACCCCCCCCCCCAAATATTTTCAGGAAGGTAAAAAGATGTTAAAACTTACTATTTTTGGCCTTGCAGGACTTGTTATCGGGCTGAAGCACATAACCCTCCACACAGCTGCAAGTGTAGGATCCATCTGTATTTACACACGTCTGGCTACAGCTCCCATACGTGTCACACTCATTCACATCTAAAGGGACATTAACAAGATCTAGTTTAGGGATCAGGAAAAAAAAGAAAGAAATTCAGCAAAATTGAGAATTCTAAGAGAGATGTTTAAGTCATGAATCATTTTGGTGTGAGGCTTGATGCTTTCCCCTTCTCAAGCCATGAATTTTATCAGGGATGTTGGCTGTTGAAATCACTCAAATAGCCAGAAAGAAGGGTAGGAGTTTTCAAGTTCAAAAGCTCTTAATTTTGAAAGATAAATCCTTCATTATTTCAAGTAGTCTCCAATGCCTACATCATGTTAGGGAGACATTTGGGTCCTTGTTAGTACTAGAGATCACCAGTTATCAGGTTGATGAATGGAGCAACATTCCAGGAGAGGAAGTAATTGATTACCCTTCGCAACCTATTTATGCTGGCAATGTCTTACAGTTCCTTAAATGAGCTGTCACTGCTTCTCCATTAAACCACCATCCAACATCAAAAACTATGTACTCCTCCAATAAATATAAAGAACATTTTTCTCAACTAGTGTGTATAAGGATAATACCATAAAATCAAGATACGGTATTTAACAGTGGTTGAGGGTTTAAGTAATAAATTGACATTCTGAAAAACCCTCCGTTTAAATTATTTCCTGAGATATATTTTTAATCATGAAACATGACAGCCACAGAGAGAAAGAACTTATAATAAATTATATTTATGAAGAATCCGGCTCAGTACTTTTAGTTGGAGAGAGGAGTAATTGGTAGTGAGAACATCCATAGGGCCACAGAACTCCATTATGGTTATTAATAGGGAACAAATAAAGCAAGAAACAAACACCTGGATAGAGAATGAAGAAGTCATATATTTCAAAAATGGAAGAGAACAGTCTACAATTTAAGTCTACAGTTTCAGTCTACAATTAATTACGCCAAAATAACGTTCCCAGCTCAGTTGTATGACCTTGGCAATGTCCATTTATCAAACTCTAATCTAGGTGTGACTTTATGGCCGTGAGGTGAAACACTACAAGTTTTAGAGGCTCTCCTGGTGGGGAGGTGTGGAGAGAGAGCAGCTCACACAACAGAGCTGTAGCTCCTGATCCCCTCCAGCCCAGCTGATCCTTCAGTAACTCCAGGAGAGCTGCTGCTGGGGCACAGGAGCATTAGAGGGGCTGATTAGAGGGGCTGACTCTCATTTTAGGGGCAGTCTTTCCCAGTCCCTGCCCCAGGAGCCCACGCTTGTCCCTGACCAACGCCTTTGAAGAATGGTGAGGAAGCGACGGTGCTGTCCTGGTTGTCCAGCAGCTCCCTGCCCCTGAGAGCCAACAGGGAACCATCAGGACACCTGGATGTTCATGCTGGACTGAATTTCTGTTTACCTGTGCAGCTTCTCCCGTCGCTGCTTGTCTCATACCCGTCCCTGCAGTAGCACCGGGCGCCGTTCCTGGTGATGGCACACCTGTACTGGCAATTCATCTGCTGGCACTTGGGGAGCAACTCTGTGAAAGGGAACAGAGCCAGATGTTACCAAATATTTGTGTTATTCCTAAATCCCAAACTTTAGAAGCATTGAAATGTATTTAAGTGCATGTCTCATGTCTCACCATTTACATTAGCTGGAAATATATCACACACACAGGTCTTAAAAAGTTTGTTATGAAAACTGCATGTCAGCAAGTTAAACATTGGAAATCAACATTTTATTTCTATCAAGAGTTGCTCACAAGTTTATTATTGAGGAGTACTGTTGCTCTGCTTAAACATCCATTTTTTGCACGTTAGTCATAACAATTGTTAGGAAATAAACCAAACCAAAACAAAAACAATCCTGAAGTGGTAACTGATATAAAACCCCCCTGAGATTATGAGAAATGTTTCAACATCTATGGCTTTTTTATTCTTCATACCAATTGATTTTTCTAACTTTTTTAAGCTTGTTTTGATTTAATGATGCATACAAAACCTTTGCACCAAACTGGGGGAATACATTTTGCCCCAATAACTGAATGTTGGACATGTAGTTCTGGATAAACCAGTAGAGATTGTGTATGCCATTACTGCAGACATCCTTCATAGAATCTGCTTAAATACACACCATCAGCACAAGGCATGATGCAAACAAACTGGAGAAATCTTGCAGAAATACAGACTGCAATGTTTTCCACATGAAACAGCACAAACCCAAACAAAAAATGCTCCAACCCTCCCCAGCCTCAAGCTGTGTGCTGTGTTTCAGTAATTTTGCTGATGAAAAAAACCCACTATTTTAACGAACAACATTTTTTCCCCTCCAGGAAAATAAAAAAAAAAAAAAAAAGAGATTGAGAAACCCAGCTTAAGGAGGTGCTCTGAGGGTATTTTTCAAAACTATGCAGATGGATCAGAAAATAACCTGCAAATGGATAGAGAAATTTCTGCTACAGGGCTGGCTTTAAGTAAGTGGGTATGACCTAAGGAAAAAGAGAAATCTGTATCCTAATATGTGAAGAGTTTTAATCCGTCTGATAATTATTCATCGAGTTCTACTTGGGAGTAGAATGAACATGAATATGAAGAGTCTCTATCAGCATCTGAGCCCTGAAGCTTCCATCCTGGAGTGACTGCCACTGTCAAAATAAAGCTGAAACTTTGGGAGAAAAGTGGATGAGGCTGGCACACAAAGTTGCTACTTATTCTGATGCAATCATTCTAAAAAGAAAGTGGTTTCACACAATTATCTCAGGGCATTCCTTAGAACTCTGTGCCACACAATCTACAGAGTGCCCAGAGGCTGATAAACCACTCACCTCAGTCTAACTCTGCCCATTCTCCCAGAGGTTTCTGCTATATTTCTCTGCCTTTGGGGGCCCTGTGCATAGGAAGATAATGTATTTTTTGGCTGTAGCTGGCTTTGTAGGTTTCCTATCCCTAGTCCAGCCCTTAAATCTGCTACACCTTTCTAAGAACAAGTCCCACATCGAGGGTAAACTGGAGCACTTCCCTAAAGGTACCCTAAAATGGTTCTGCACGCCGAGGTGCAGAGCTGGAACCAGACAAGGAGGCACCTGTGGATTTAAAGTGTCTATCTGAACAAAATCAACACATACATCCCATTTTATGAGCTTACATGGATCAACCATCCTTCACCACCTATAATTTTCTTCCTTCAATATTTGTCTGATGCTACACAGCCAGGAGGTGCTGCTGGATGAGAGCTATTTAACTCACAAACAGGACTTGGTTTGTTTGCAGTCTTTCCTTAATGGATGCAGACAGGCAGCAACTTGAACCAGAACAGACCTGCACACAGCCAGGAAAGCTGGAGAACATTGACAATAAATTGGCAAGTGAAGTCCATTTGGGGGGAAAAAAAAAATCTATCTGCTTTTTTTTTTTTCCACAAAAACTGTTGTATTTCATTGATTTTAAGTTATTGAAGTATCATGTGAGGGGCTTTTAACAGCAAAATGGTTGCATTTTCCTTATAAAACTATTAAAGAACCACTGTTAGCTGCCATCTGTTTCTGACTTCAGACCGACATTTTCCCCTCCTCTCCTAAATTATTCATCAGATCATTTCAAACATATTTTGTTTTCTTGTTGTGACAGACACTTTCTGGCCCCAGAAATTTTTGCTCTGTTGCTGATCTGCTAACCCTGCTGGGGGAACCCATAAGTGAAAAAGCAAATAATACAATAACAATTGAAGATATAGATTACATAGACTATAACAAAATAGAATAGCATAGAATAGATTAGGAAAGAATATTTCATTTGAAAGGAACATACAATGATTGTTTAGTCCAACTGCCTGAGCCCTTCAGGACTGACCAAGAGATATTAGGGCCTCTGCCAGATGCCTTTAATAAATAAAACATTAAACAGTAAACCAGCAAATGTATTTTCTACTTTACTAGCTAGTTTGTAGTAGCTGTAACGCTGATCTTGAAAACCTTTGGAAGAAAACAGAGTTTGACTGCCTCTGGCAATGTTTGAAATATTGAAGGACAAGCTATGGAAGACAGTGTATACGTTTAAGGCTTGGTTAGATTTGTAACAGGTTTCTTGGGAAGTGAGAAGGCAAAGAAAAATCATGAAGCAGAACACTGATATTTTTAATGCTCCAGATAGGACATTTAAAGAGATAAAAGCCAAGGACTGTCATTTCCTGTCTTTTCTAAAATTCTGCACCCACTTTGATCTCCTTTTCTCAGTGAGAACTGGTTTACAAAGTACACAGGCAGTGAAGAATGAGCATCACTGAGCTTTCCACTTTCATCACAGCTACAGAAACCTCTGCATTTGTCAAAGCCTGGTATTTCTGCTGCAAGATTTAAAGGAAGGAGCTGCACTGAAGGAAACAACAGGAGAAAGCTTTACAGCTCTCTGGCAGAGCCACAGTTCAAGACAAGCTGCAGAGCAAGCCATGAGATTTGCAGAAATACGGGGTAGCAGCAGCAGCTGTGAGTGTCTTTAGGATGATCTACTTTCCCCAAGCCTGGGGAGTAGTGACAATTCATCCAACTCTGATTTAGGTCATTCTGTTCAGTGTTTTCTTTCTTCCACAGGAGACATGAGGGGCAGCATTTTTTACTTCCCTACATCTCCATGAACTCTCTGAAGTTGTGGTCCACGTCTGCCACAAAAGCCACCCTGCTTTCTCAAAGACATCCATGCCAATCCTGACTTTCATGCTGCTCTGTCTCCCAGGCATCTGGTCCCACAGGAGAGTAGTCAATCAGGCCAAGATGCTGCTGATCTCATCTCCCCTAAAGTGATACACCTTTGACAGTGACTCAGAGGAGCTGTAAGCTTCCCGGACAAACTGCTCCCACAGGAATTCACCGTGATAAAATCCTGCCTTCATTTATTCCCTCTGTGTTCAGTGAAACACACTGCTTATCATACTTCATTCAAGATGAAGGATACAAGGAACTAACTTCTGTTGAATGGCTTTTTAATGAAAGGTTTAAGCAATTGATCTGACAATCCTTTTTTGTCAGTTCCTCTGAGCCAACATGAGGTTCAAAAGGGTTCACACCATGTTCTCATGCTTAGATGTTTTGGCTGATTCTATGAAAGGGAAAAGCAGTTCAGCTTGCAGTTTCTTATTCCTGAATTTCTTTATTTGGGGGCTATTGGGAGTTGTAAGAAAGGTAGAAGAGATTTACCAATATACCTGTTAGTTTTGTCTCTCCTGACAGGAAAAACAAGCAAGGCCAGGTTGGATGGGGCCCTGAGCAAGCTCATCAGGTGGAAGGTGTCCCAGGCCTTGGCAGGGTGGTGTGGATTGGAATGAGAGGATCTTTAAGGTCTCTTCCAACCCAAACCTTTCTGTGATTCTGTACATCAGAAGCAGATTCTGTACATGGAAGCAGATTTGAAGCACACAGAGCAAAATGTATTTAGCTGCCATTATTTCTGAACCTCTTGCATGATAATAAACCCTTTTGGCTGCAGTGGTTTCCCAGTTCTGTTTCCTATGTACTTCTGTATTATATAAATCATGCCCTGCTCTTTCTGTAATGACAATATATACTGGAGAGTACTGACAACCTTTCAGTACTCTGTCAATTAAAATTTACTGATTATGTAATGTTAAACATCAAAAATACAGAGCTGGTGCAAATAAAAGAAACTGGCTGAAGTTTACATGTTGAAAGTGTCAGACAATACACCAGGGGGATAAAAGCAGAGCTTCTGTTGTCAGTTCAGGACTTCCCAATTTGAAACAACAAAGGATCCTTGTCACATAGTTCATCAGAGAGTGACCAGGAGCTACCAGTGCCTGGGAAAAAGGGAAATGCATCACTGAGAGCACTGGGAGAAGCATTTCCCACAAAGTGTTGATGCCAAACCCCAGGATGCTCCTGAGCTCTTTCCTTCCAGGAGGCAGCTGCTGGCAGCTGTGCACACCCCGATGGATACGTGGAGAATAAACTCAGCTTTAAGCAGAATCACAGCCTGAGGGATTAGCAGGGGAAGGGAGAGCTGCAATCTGAGGGAAGACTGCAAATTTTTGTCTTGATTGGTGCCAGGGGATGAAAATGAAGAGGAATTATAACTGCTGTCTATGAATATATCAGAGGATCAACAGCGGGGAAAGAGACAATTTAAACTAAAGGGCTATTGGCAGAAGTACAAATGAGTATAAATTGCCCATTAATAAATTCTGGCTGAAAATGAGAAGGTTCTTAGCTATTACCATAATCAGGTTCTGGAACTCCTCTTTGAGTGGGAACAGCAGGGACAGAAAATAAGTGCATGCTTTTGACATGGATCATGATAGACCAAGAAAAACCAGCATATGGAAAGAGCCTCAAAATATCAGAAACCATTTATGTGACCCAGGAGGTTCCTTCACTGTGTTCCTCAAGCAACATACTACCTGATGCTCAAACACAAGTTTTCATTACAGAACTAAGATTAATTTCCCCCCCTCCCCTTGTGTCTGAAATATACCAAAGGAAATTTTACAGGAGCTTGTTACTGGGAAATTTTTCTAATTGAACTCCGTGCATTCTCTTTTTTTCTCTTAAATATTCGTATTCTTTTCGGCACCTTTGTGTTTCATAAATTTATTTGATCTTGTCTCTGTTTTATTCAGTTTTTGTGATTCAATATTCATATACTGATGTCTAGACAATTCTTATCACATATATGCCGTAAACCTTATTTTTCTTTTCTGGTTTATGTTTTGAGTTTTTGAAGAACAACCCTTTCACAAATTAGACTTCGCTGTAATCTACCCTAAGTTTTTTGTTTGTTTGTTATTGTTGATGCTAGAGACACAATATAAAGCTCCATGGATTGCTTCTCTGGCAGAAAAGGGTGGCTTGATTGATAGAATTCAACTGCTGGACTGAAATAATGCAGCAAGTTTTTATCTTACATTTGTTGGTCATGTTATTAGTTTTTAATATCCTACCATAAAAGAGAAAAAGAGAGAACTGTAGTGAACTTTGTCAGACACTTCAGCCCATAACTCTGTTATGGTAGATGCACCACAGATAAAGAGAAATCAGAGATCAGGTTCATGACCCTACAGCCCTGCTGTGGGTGACCTTGGTCAAATTCAGCAGAGAAGCACAAGGAGCCAAATATAAAAATGTTGGTTTTTATTAGCTCCTAGAATAAACCATCCATTCAGAAAAAATAAAGTGGGATATGTTAAAGACTGAGCCATTTGCAGTTCAAGTCTGTGGCTAGCCCCAGCTGCCCTGCCCGAGGATCCAGCAGGCAGTGAAGGATTTCTGTACAAGTCACAGAGTAATCAGACCCTGGAATGACAACTTAAAACTCTGCATCCTGAACTCTGGCAGCAAGCTAAAGCCAGCTCTAAGCCCTGGGTATAACTGCAAGCCTTTTCCTTCTCACAGCTGAGATGTCTAAGTTAGGACTGCTGTTAGGTAATTCCAAACTCCTGAGGGCAGAATCTCTTCCTAAGGCTGGAGCATTAAAATTATATTTTTAAGATAGAGAGAGAGAAATGATGCTTGAGGATGGTGATTTGTCCTGGGTACCAGGCTGCTCCTAAATTTTCCATGAAATAGCTACTGTATAAAATGTGTTACCAAATTGCTGCATTTCCACCCTTTTCATTACCATAACCATCAGGCAACTGAGCCTTTTCCCAGCAGTATTGATTCAGCCTGAGAACACTTGACACAGCAACTGGAGCATCCTGGGGAGGAAAGGTTGATGGGCTGTGAGTGTGAGCACCCCTGAGGCCCAAGAAACACCTGGGCAGTCCTGGCTGCCCCCTCCTAAGAACTGCAGTGAGGACAATGCCGTCATGCAAAGGCTGAGCACCAGATTTTTGTCGTGTTAGTTAAAATTTATATTTTAAAATGGCCTTAATGCACTGTGTCAGGGCTCAGCCCCATCAGCAGCAGAACCTTGTCCTGCAGCAACAAATGATGCTGGAAGTTTTACTTGGAAAGGAGCAGCTCAAGGTGGCACATGGATTGCAGCTCACAAATTCACCTGATGTATCTCAACCCTCTATTGTATCTTTCCCCACATCTCTGTCTATGTGTTGGCAATCAGTCACTGAACAACTTAATTTGTTATTTTAAATAGACATTACAGCGTGTTTGTCTGTTTTATGATTACAGGAAAATTACATATCTTGTTTAATCTGCTTGTCAGTCTGCACACAAGCAGAAGTGTCTCACTGTGATTATTGTTCAGTGAAAATGGGCACGTCTTGCTGAGTAAGTTCAGGCAGCTTCTGAGTAACAAGATATTGCTTAGAAAAGACAGATTTTTTTTTTCCTTTTTTTATTTTCTGCTGTCATTTCCAACCTATCAAAGTCAGAGAGAAGGAATGTCGCAGGACAAAAAAAAGGTTTAATAAGGAAATAAAATCTTCCATCACATTCAGCACTTCCTTTCAGATGTGAGTATAACCATCTTATAAATACCACTGAACAGTATCTCCTAGCCAGTTCATGGATAAATTTATTTTTCAAGGATGTACTATTGAAATTTCTGCCTGCCTAGATCTTGACCTACAATATTTGGCTCAGCTTCAAAACAATTTGTTTTATGTGGTGTTCTTCAACCATAGCATCACATAACACTTTAAAAGATGAGATCAGCAGGTAGGAGGCATGTACAGAAATATTGGCTTTACCTGTGGAAATGGCTCATTATCCTGACCTTTTGCTGTTTTAGTTATACCTTGGCTGCCATACACAAGCACAAGCTAAAGAAAAGTTCACATGGGAAATAACAAACTGTGTAAATTATTTCGTGACTGAAGAGAGTAATTTGTCCATTTTTTAAACTGGATGCAAGATATAAATTTAAAAGAATAGCTATGAGAAGAATACACATTTCTTTAAGTTTATATAAACCCATTTATAATTTTAGGCATTTTCAAGACCATTCCTCGCAACAATTTTCATGGTATTGAATTCATGTTCATTGAGGTACAGATAATAATCTTTTAGTGTGTCTAATGAGATATGAAGCCTGACAACACTGCACATGTTAAAAGGGCAAAGATGAAAGTAGGGAGTGATAAAGTCTGTGAATGGCAGAATGGATAAACTACAGAGAGGTCCAGAAGTCAGCAGGAACAGAGCACCAGGGCTTTTTAGCAGCCTGGACTTAGTTGTATAAAATGCATTTCCAGAATTAGCACACAATTTCTCAGCCTTGTAAGTAAATTGGAGTTCAGTGCCTGAGGAATGCTTGGACACCACAGCAGCAATTTGCTGGCAGGAGCACAGCAGGCTCTGCTGGGAAAAATGCTCAGGGATGTTTTGTGGCAGTAAAGGATTTTAAGAAGCCTCTCAGGGGGAGCTCTGGAAGTCTAAGTACTATTGAGGAGTCTGTCCCTGCTGAGGCAGGCCCCCTCTCCTGGGTTGTCCCCTCAGCCAGGCACACAATTCCAGCCAGCTCATCTGGCCACTGGGTGACAAGGACTTCTAAGTGGAAAAAGTGTGACATGTGAAAACATGTGGTTTCATACGTGTTTTCCAGCTTTATTTATGGGAAGGCAGCTCACAGTACAGCATCATCAATGTTCAGTGTCTCTCTCAGAACAGCCCCTTGACCAGGACTGAACCATCTCACTCCTCATGAGGATCAGCTCACTCAAAGCCAACGGTGTGTTCTCATACATGAATTTCTGGGAATGGCCCAGTCCAGTGGCCCACAAAGATCAGCTGAAAATCTCTAATGTGCCTCAAGTGAATACAGCCCAGCATGGCAAGGCCATGCTCCCTTCATGTGGCACACCAAGCTGTCTTGGCCTTCTTAGGAACAATAGTTTTTAGAGATAAATAACAAGTTTAGACTCTCTTTGTTCTGTTGCCTCATCTAGTACAGTAGATGTAATGGTGCAACAGAGCTGGGAAAGTGTGGAACTTTTAAAACACTGCAGATAGGCCAAAAGATTATTAATTTTCTTTTACTGATACTTGAGGGTGAGGGGATGAAGAAAAAGGGGGAAAAAAAAACAAAACCAAAAAAAACCCCCTGGCATCTTTATTTACTTTGGTCGGTTCATAGCTATGTGAAAAAACATAATTAAATCATTCTGAAATCACAAAAGACATCTAGAATAGCTTTTCCAAATGCCCAATTTCATGCCTCTTCATGGAAGTAGTACCTCTGAAATTGTTTCTCTTCGTGAACACAACTACACTTGACAGATAAAATCCTCAAAAAATTGCCAAGCAGAAACCTCAGGCTCATGAGGCAGAGCCTTCCTGGAAACTCAGCCAAAGACTTGGAATCAATTACAAAAATAGCAGCAGGTTCCAGAGAACCAAACATGCAATTCAGTAAGTGAATGTTGTTGATGTGAGAGCTAAACCCAGTGAAGGATAACAGAAAGGACTTTAAGCTCAAAGCAAAATTAAAAACCGGTTGCAAGGAAAAAAATATACTGGAGAAATAAAATTCTTATTCAACTGTTGACTGTTTTCATTTCAAGAAGACAGACATATGAGCTCCTGGACTCTGGCAGGGGCTACAATAAGTGATACACTCCCTCACAAGCAGATGTTCAGTAGCTGAAGAGGCTGAACATTTAAATTTCCCTCTGCAGGAAGCAGGGTGGGATTCAAGTTGACTTTTGGAGCGTTTTTGTCCCATTGAAAGTGAACAATTCATAACAAATTTTTATATTGCTGCTGGTGCCTGGAACGACTCACAATTGCCAGTTCTCAGGGTACTGCTGGCAGTGCCTTCCTGAGCATTTCTCACTCATGGGCTGTCACCATCTCACACAGTGTGCACAAATGCAGGTGTCCAGAGGAGCCAGGAGATGGGAACCATCAAATCCCAAAGCCTAGGAGATCACTGTGACTCAAACCTGCTGGGACAACACACATAATTTCATGTTTGGTGATTTGATGTCATCTCACCTGGCTTCCAGCTGGGATTGCTCAGCAACAACTCCTCTGGAAACACCGTCAGCAGCCACACTGCAAACTCTGGCAACACTTGCTGCCATCTCACCCTGACTCATCTGCCCTTGTTGCATTTCTTGTATTTTAACCAACTAAGGAGCCCTTAGACTTTGGCAGTGTGTGACTGATTCAGTGGCACTGAATTTGAAGGCAACAGAAGGCCCAGAGCTGCTTTTCTCTCATTTCTCCATTCAGCTGCAAGCCAGGGACCTGCCCAGGGCATCCTTACTGCCCATGCATGTTATTGCCATAGCCACACATAATATATGCAGGAAATCTTAATTTTACTGAATATTTTACATAGGGTAACATAATTTGGTATTTTTTTTATTGTACGTTCTCCAGCTGCTGTTTCAGGATTTTTTTTATTATTATCTTTTTTTTTTTTTTAAATAAAACCCTTCCTATTCCCCCATCCTATAAATCAAAGAACTGGTAAACTCCAGTGATGAATCATTTCAGCCACCTGTAGCTTTTATGATCAAGTACAGTTATATTTTTATGTAGCTGCATGTACTTTTGCATGTAAAGGAAAAGAAAAATGCAGTTTTTCACAGGGGATGTCATTTACCCATTTTATTAGTGCCCATAATGTAAATAAATGTAATCCCTCCATCTTGCTACTTCATTCTCCGGGCCACAAGCAGAAAAGGCTGAAAAAAAAAAAAAGTTAATAAAACATGATGATTCTCAGTGCCAATTTCAGCATTCCAGAGCCTGAGAGCATTGGAGGCACAGCTGCAAAGGATAACACTGAAAATGAGAGATGTGTTTTGGAGGTTGAAGGGCACCACCGAGATCAGCCCTATTTCCAGCTCCTGAGGATAAATATGGAATTGCCAAGGTATTTACACTAGGGCTTCATGTGTCACTTCAACATTCAGCTACTACATTCTGGCACATTAAAATTAACCTGGCTCTTCCCTGGCTTATCAAGGGATTAAAAAAAAAAAAAAAAAAAAAAAAAACCCACAAAAAACAAACAAACAAACAAAAAAAAAAAACACAACAAAAGGAGAGGGGGAGAAAAAAAATCAATTTCTATTTTTTTTTTTTCCCCAGAATGTTTTTTCTAAATCTTCTGATTATTTCAGAGAAGAGTCTAACTGTGCCAAGGGCTTGGCTAAAGACAATGAATACAGTTTTGGTGAGGATCACTGCTTCTCTCAAACGCTATTTTGAGATATTCTCTCCGTAAAGTACAGAAAACTTCTAGCATGGTGTAACAATCTCTTCAGCTGGAAGCTCATGAGATGGATGTAACTCCAGCTGCTCATTCCAGGTTTGGCAGAGAACCCCAGTACTTCCTCCATAAAGAACTGCTCAGCTCCACCCTGGGTAGGGTTCAGTAGCAAAGTCACCTACTTCCAAATTATGAAGTTGATCAACAAATGCATCACATTTTAGCTGGTTTTTTACATATCAGAATTATTTTTTTGCAAGATTAGGACTGCTTGGAAATAAAGTTATTCAGTATTACAATGTACCATTAAGATTATTCCAACACTGCTATCTCTGTAATTTATATAATAAAATTTAGTTTTACAGTTAAGAGTTCTAAATAGCTATTTGCAACAAAATTTTCAGACAAAAATATTGTTTAAATAACTTTAATTATATATATCTTCATTACATTCTATTTATTAAAATTATTATCTCTTTATTAAAATATATTATGCAATATATAGTTAAAGGTAATTTTTTTAAATACTTAAGTTATGGGGTTCTCCTAACTCATATTAACATCAGAAGATAAAGAACTTACTGCTTGAAAAAATGAAGAAAATATTAATTTACTCCTCTGCAAAGGCTTCTTACAGAAGGCTGCTTTCAGCATGCTGTAAACTTTGTGTGCCATTTGAAGAACTTTCAGAAAGAGTTGTGCTTTACCCTCATAAACCATGGGGTTGAAATTGGACAAAATGCCTCGTTTTTATTTTCCCTTGTGTATTCTTGACCAGATCAAAGAACAAGAAGCAAACCTCCCTCCTGAATCAGGGATGTGAGTTCCAGGTTATGCAGTCAGAGAATTCCAGAGCACCTTTTTCACTAAATAACATAGAACTTTCCCTGGAAGAGCTCTCCGAATGCAGGAAGTCTTTTCCAGCTGTGGAACATCATTAGTAGGGATTAGACGTTCTCTTTTGCTTGACTTGGTAGCAGAACTTCTCAGAGGATGCTCAGACTACAAAGAGGTTTTTTTCTCCACTGAGGGAAGAACTCTCAGCATTTTTAGAAAATTCAATCATGCTGGGAGTTGGAACAGCCATCACAAGAAATGCACAGTTTGAAAATCACCATTTTTTCCCCTGAAAAGTGATGCTAAAACAAAAACAGGCTGCAAACATCTTGCCTACAATATTTTGTATCATTGCTACTGGACTTGTGCCTGGAAAATGGTTCTGTTTACATGGTTTTGATAGCTACGTCCTTATGTGTGAAGAGACACACTCAAATATGTTTATGAAACATCACTGAAAAAAAACTTAGGGCTTCATCATCTTCTTGCTTGTTACCAGTAAAAGCTTGAGCATACCCAAAGTTAAAGATGAAATTGGAATAGTCAAAAAAACTCAGAAAATGAAAAAGGAAAAAGAAAAAACAGAAAGAAAAAAGAAAAAAGAAAAAAGAAAAAAAGGGAAAAAAAAAGGGGCAATATTTATTTATTTACTGACTTTTAATAAAAGCCATTAAGTACTTGACTATCAGAATGATCTGTAAAGCATAAAAATCCGAATAGATGATTACTGTGAAAATAAAGAAGCAGCTAAAGAGGGAATGATTTAGAATGACTGCAGCATAATTAAATTCTTCATGAAGAAAACAGAAATTGAAATTTTAATTGGGAGAGCATTTGTAGTAACAGCAAAGTTTAAATGTGTACACTTCACTTTTACTTTTTCTAACAACCAAAATATAATAACTGCTCAAACTTAGAAAAAAAAAAATCTTGCATTATTCTGCAAAGACTTAGCACTTTAAAAAAAAAAAAAAATTATTGCCCTGTCTGTATACGTCTTTTTGATATCTGCCAAGTTTTTAAATTTGCTCCATCCTCCTCATTGTCCATCCCTCCACCACACTACCAAATGTCACCCATTCTGAACACATTCAATTATTCTCCAAAAAGCACCACTTTCTACTTCTCCCTAAGTTTTTCACTGTTCTCAGACCAGCATACAGAATAAAGGACACCAGAAACAAAAAGCTTTTCTTTCAATTGCCTCTAAAAGACAGAGCACGTCCAACTAAAAAAAAAAATACACAATACTTGCATAACTGTGAAAAACAAATCTACTACCACATTTAAAACAGGAGAGGTTTCAGAAGGCAAAATTGTTATTTCCCAGCATTTTTCCTTTCTTTTTTCTGTTGATGAGGTTGTAGGAAAAGTCAGATTACAAAATTCACTACTGAAAACTCCTCACTGTTGCCTGACTACACCTGTACAATTAATTGAAACTATTCAATATGCATTAAATCTATGATGTGTATTTTCGTTTCATATTTTAGTGATTACTGTGAGTGAACTCCAGCCACACCTGCTGCTGGCCTCCTTCCCCTGTGGCACCACATCCCCTCAGAGCAGGTTGCCACCAAAGGGTTCCATCCTGCCACCATCTGAAGCTTTGCAAATGCCACAGTTTTCATGAATTAAATCAGATTTTGTTCAGTGCGTAGGTGCCAGTGGCATTTCAGAGCGATGAGGAGACAGCAGCTCCCATCTCCTGCCACGGCTTTGTCCTTCCACACATCTCTCCCCAGACTCAGAAGGAGAAGGACAAATCCAGCAGCACTCAGTGGTTAAACATCAGTTCACCAGCAGCTGTGGTGATCCCTTCAGTGTAGTGTTGGTAGCTGTTTAACACGAGACAGACAATTGGTTCTGGGGATGGAAAGAAAAGGTTGCTGGTTTGCTACTCCAGTTTCAGTGCTAACTTGCTGTTTTCAGCTCTGTCATGTTTCCCTTTCCTAAACTGATCCATTTTCAGAAACATACAATGGGAATCATCTGATAAGGAACCCACATTTTAAGAAAATACAGTACATCACAATCTGCACAATCACATCCACAGAAGGCTGTTTTTATATTTCCAATTGTACAACTTAAAGTAATACTTAAAATATCTGGAGAAAATCCTGCATCTCTGTCCCACAAAGCCACCCCCCAAGGACCTGTTCCAAAGTGATGCCATTCCTTAGCCCTCCTCTGCACCCCACAGGGTAACCCCAGATCTGTGGTACCCTGTTGCACCCTGTGAAAGCAGCAGTTTCAACTCCAATCAGATGAATTTCGAATTTACATAAATCCAGCCAAACATATTTAACAGCTCCAAAACTCCTTCCTAAGCCTCACTGCCTCATGCAGAGTCAGCCTTACACTGGCCTGACGTAGCCTGCAACATCCAAGAGATCCTAAGCCAGAACACAACCCAGAAAAAAAATCTGTATCCTCACAGTCACATCCAGTTTCAAGTGATGTCCTTTAAGTGGCTGATGAATGGACATTATTATAAAGATGTCTACAAGACAAGTCTATTGGAGGATCTTGAATAAAATAAAGACTTCAAATACCATTAAAGTTAATGAATTAGGTCAAGGCAGGTAATTTATCACCTGTCTGAATTGGAATCCAATCTGCAGCATCCTTTAAAAAAGACACATTCAAATGAGATGGTGTTCTCAGGGAAGTTCATGGTGAAGATAATCATAATTTAAATGAGAAAATGCCTGCACAGTTTTTTGCAAAGTCTGACAAGGGATTCTGTGCAAAAGCAGCATGGTAAGCAAAAGCAAATTTGCTCAAATTAATTTGACCTTGATGAAAGGCACATATTTTTATCAATCAGACTTAACAGATATTGACTTTAGGCATTAACCAGAGACATACATAAACATTCAGGTTGTCGAAACAGTTGTCAAGCTCGTTTTCCTTCTGAAATCACAGTTTGCTGATGAAGATCAAACTGAACTTAACCTCTTAAAAAAACCTGTGGCGCCTCATAAAGCAGGAGTGGCATGGATTGGTCTTCTCTGTCTATCAAGTGCTAAAAAAAGCTGTGTCACACAGGCAGACTGAAACCTGGAGCCAGAGTGCTGGCTGGGATTGACCCAGAAATGACACTTGGTACAACCATAACCACACTGGGCCCTGTGCCACGGCCCATCCTCGTTCAGCAGCACCAGCTGGAGGCTGTGAGGGCACTTTTGCTTGTGAGTCCCCTTCACCATGGAGGTTTCACTTCCATGGGAAGGCCAGCAAGGCAGCTTGCTTCGAGGAGCATGGTCTATGGGTCACCAAGCGGAGGACTTGCCTGAGAAAAGACTAACACACAGTCACTGCTTAATTCTCAAAACTCTGAAAAATGAAAAGAACATTTTAATGGCACTTTGTATTCTCTGCTCTTTGTGGAGGTGGAAGGGGAGGAGAGCAGCTCGTGTACAATGGTGCTGTCTTCTTTCAAGTCACTCTAACAGAATCTGAATGAAGAATCCACCCTCACCCTGGGAGAAACAAGATTCCCAACACGTCTCCAGAGTGCCTGGGCACTCACTGACAGGTACAAGGTGTGTCCTGCCAAATGGGGCACGAGCTCCAGGCTAAGGCTGGGAGTCCCTGCAGGAAACACTCCCTGCTTGAGAGCACCAACAGCACTTCCCTCCTCTGAGCCCAAAACCTTCTCTGAACTGTCAGATTCCCTGGGAGAAGGCAAGAGCAGGGACCAGAGAGGCAGCCAAGCATTTGCAAACATTCCGTAAGGTGAGGGTGAGACTGGACCTGAGTACAAAAAGGCTTTTTCTGCACCACACTATTCAGGCATCTATTTTGTGTCATATCCAGCCTTCACCAAAGAAACACCTTGAGGCATTTCATGGCTATGTTGACATTTCAATTATGCTGCATTTAAATAGATTTTGTTGTGCTGAGTCTTATGTCTTGCTAAAATACTACTCCTTCTAAATATAGAGTTATAGAGTTATTTACTAAGGTAAATTCTGACAGGGAATGTACCAAGGAAGCAGCAAAGCAGAAAGTCACAGTATTTGCCTTCCCTTTTTAAAAATTCTCTCTGTCTCTCCATTTTTCATCTGCTCCATGACTGGAGGCTGTGCACAGAGAGCACTGCAAAGACAGAAGCAGAGCTCTGTAAGGAATCTTCAGAACGGATTTTGCGTGAGGAATGGCAAAAGAAGGTTTCTTTTCTCCTAGAACTGGCTGTAAAATAAGCTGGAGATCAGCCTGCCTTCTGGAGTGGCCAAAAAGGGTCCAGGCCAACATAAGAAATCTGTGAACAGCCTGGGAATGAAAGGCTGTAAGTAACTCAGGGAGCCACTCAGCCAACCAAGTACGCCAATACTCCTCCCTCAAATATTCTTGAAGCTTATAGGAAGCAATAGAAGCAAAGAACTGGCAGATAAAAATTGCCTCCATAATTTAGCAGCCTGTCTGTACTGACTGACTTCTCCACAAGCCACGGAAACGTCAAAGCCTCTGCAGGCAGGGCTTGCAGAACTGCCTTCAACGGCTGGTGCGCAGCGAGCCCTCAGGAGCCCGCGGGTTCCTGAAGCACAGAACAGTTCACACTCTTTGAAGGAAGAAGAAAAACTAAGAGTCAGTTAAGTTTTATCACTGTCTCCTCTTCCACCTATTCCTGGCTCAGGAAAGTGACAGTTGGCTAATTCCAGACTAGCTAGGTACAAAGGGTTTTTTTCCCTAGCACAGCCTGTGCCTCTCTGCTGCTTTAGCTGTTCTGCAAGTGACAAATGGTACAGAGCCCGAATATTTCCCTACATGTATATTTAAGATTTGTACTAACTGCTGTTTATTCAGAGAAAGTAATGGCTTTGAATCCTGATGAAAATTATAGCAGATTCAGGCCAAGTTTTTACCGAATCTGGTTTTATGAGAAAGAATAAAACAAGTGTGCAGAGCTCTTCAGCAAGTTATACTGCTCACTTTTTTTATACGCCTGGAAATATTTGAGGCAGTGTGAAGGTGATCTCTGGAGGATATATCCAATACCCACTGTTACCCTTACAATCCCATGCTGAAACATCACTGCCAGAAATAGCCTCCTAAAGGTGACACTCCTATAAAAAATGTAACAAGTTGCAGCAAGAGGCTCAGGAGTATATAAGTCATCTTCACAGTGCTACTGCACATGTATTTCATGCATTTTCCTTTTTCTATTTGATATTCCTTTTCCTATTTTATAGGAAGTTTTTAGGTTTGGAGCTTATTTTCAATACATGTGGTTATGCAGGGGGTTTGCTTGAAAAACCTCATTATTATATGAATGTGAATATATCTAAAAATCCCCACAAAAAAAGAAGCAAAACCAAAACCATTCCTCACACAGCTTCAAAGGAAACAACTAATGATCAGATGTTAGCACGGGTACTTGTGCAAAGATTTTCATCAGTGTGTTCACTTTTTCAAAGTATCAACACCATTGTATGATTTTTATTGTATCATTTCCCAAAAAATTTGCTTTTCTCTGCAGTGACCACAAATTTTTGCATTGGCTTTTCCTTCTCAGCACAGCTGTGGCTCCACACCTGATTCAGATTTTGAGGAATACTATCTGTCTACTAGTAAAATCCTATGGAATATTTATATAGAAAATGCTTATTATTATTCAGGTGACATAAAAGCTGTTGTGGGACCTAGAAGTGATGCTAATTTTAGGTCATATTTCCAACTGCAGCAAGCAGCTTCTTTTATTTTATATTTTATTTCACTTTCCCTTGCTCTACTTGTCACTGCAGTAGGTGATTCAGGTACAGGATGCAGATGAGCTGCAGGATATTAGCTGCTGGTGTAAGAAATATTTCCAGTTTTACTACAATGCTTCAGACTCATTTTACATATACAACCATTACAATAAAATATGAGGGGGAAAACCACCCTGAATGGTTAAATTAATAAAAAAGGAATTGTGTAAATTAGGTAGTAAGAGCATAGTCCACCTCCTCCCCTTTTTGCAGGAAGAGAAATACAATTTTTTAATAGCTTTTAGTATAACTAAGGAAAACTTTTTTTTGTAAGCTTAAAAATATAGTCAAGAAACAGAAAATTCAGTTTTCCTTCAAACACAATTTTCTACATTATTCAAATAAAACTATGATCCTACTATAAGTACCCCTCAAAGTTGTTGTGAGTTTTCTTTGAGATAATGGAAACATTTATGAAAAACAAACAAAAAGGCCACATCAAAAAATCCCCCCATAACCTAGCATGCTTTTGTTCTACACTGATGTAAGTTTAGGGAGTTAATAGAGGCTAGCTTTGGGGGGAAAAAAACCCCAACAAATTCACAACCTAAGACTCAGGTAAGATTTATACACATCCTCTTGATTCTGATAAATAAAATTAATGATTAAATTCTTTGCTTCTGTCATGGCTGGTTTGCAAACAAAATGCACAGATTGTTCTGAGGAGATGCAAGCACTGCAGTGATGAGGGGAAAACATCCCACTGATTGTGCAAGTGGATTTATCTTTATACTCTGCTGAAATGTTACAGTATTAAAACCATGTCTGTTCACTCTGAGGTCAGATCGCCACAGTTCATGTGCTTGACAGGCCTGGGGGTGTGATGTGATTAGTTATCCTCTGCCCCAGAACGAGCACAGGACAAGTCTACCACCTCCCCTTCTGCAGGTTCCTGGAAGGACACACAAGGTTTGGGCTCCCACAATATTTTACTGAAATGGCACACATTCCTACAGTTCTTTCCTCCTGGCAGAGCAATTCTCATCTCTAAAAAGCACAGCAAGTCTCATGATAGCTACACAGGCATGGAAATAGATGGTAAAGAATTACATTTACTTTACTGCTCCATCTACTACTCCCAATACATCTACACTCCATTGCTGCTACCACTTGTGACTCACTGTTCTGATCCACCCTGTTGTAAGGAAGGAGAACTTGGTTGACCTCTGGGATTCACCCTAAAATATTTAAACAAATTGCTAATCATCATAGTAGTTTCCACTCCCAGGAGTAAGGAAAAAATGAAAAGTAAAGTCAATTTCCTTGTAAGAATGAGGTAGAGTATCAAGCGGAGATGTGACAAAATTCACACTTCACCTTTTAAAAGTAAACCCAGGTCATTAGTCCAATAAAAATGAGAACAAAACTGGGATTATACTTGGATGAAAAGACTGGTAACAAGGCTGCCAATTAAAATCATACCAGCAAATTCCAGCAATGCGTCAACCAGGAAGAAATCCAATTGTCCTGCAGCCCCCGGCTGCCTACCAGGCTCAGCTATAAGGAAAATACAACTACATCCAAAACTATTTCCAAAAACTCGTATGGAGAACTTCTAAGGAACCCATATTACTTTTCCTAACTTTTACAATCTATGATGTTCTCTGAAGTGCCTCTATTAGTGCATTCAGGGTTTTCATAAATTGAGAGACCATCCAAGATCAGAGATCTACTGTCTTTCAAGCAGCACCTCCAAAAACCCTTCCAACATTCAGAAGTTCAAACCGAATGCTGACTATCACAGTGTGCTCTTCCTGACCTGAATATTTCAAATTCGTTTTTCTAATGAAAATCTCCCATCAAACACTTTTTCTTTTTTTTTTTATTGACAATTGTGCTCTCCTCGGAACAAAGAGAACGACACCTCGAGAATAAGAAATGTGTATCTGCAACCCCTCCATATTTTACTGGCGACAAAAGTTCTCTGACTTCATGCTTTCCTCATACAAAAAAAACCTACGGGGAAAGCTGTGCCATTAAAATCATAGGAGAATCAGGAGTGCACTAAGAGCCCATTATTGCTGCTAATGAGGCTGATACCGCTGCGTCGAGTTGCTCTTTGGCGGCTGCTGCTCCACAATTGAGGCAGCCTGATGGACTCAGAGCCGATTGTCAAACACCCCGAAGGCAGCACGGGGAGGTCACGGGTCTGTGCAGCATCAGGCACATGGGGAAAGCCAGGAGAAGGAAGATTGTTGGGAAAATGGGGAGTATGCAAATGCCTTGTCTTTATCGTCGCAGAGTAAGTGTCTGACAGAGGAAAGCTCTGCTGTTAAACCCCAGGATGGCTCCTGGGCTCCACCCAGGTCTCTGCAGCTATTCCAACCTCCCTCAGCCACTGCAATGGAGCAGGAGGATGACTTAAAGGAGCTTTCAGAGCAAAGTGCCACCACTTCCCAGGAACGTCCTGAGATACGGCACAGACACATCCACATCCACCCGAGCTGTGCGGCTCCCAGCTCGGCGTAAAACCGCGCGGTTTAAAATACGACAATCACAACTTCACGTTTTCAGATGGCACCGTTTGTCACAGGGTGGGTGTCTGCTGAGTGCTTTATCTTCTGCAGATGGAAAAGTTATGGTCGCTCTTGAAAATGCTTCTGAGAAATTCAAGGAACTCGCTACCAACTTCCAGGGTAAAGGAGCTCCCATAAATTCCTGCGTGGACACGAGGACACCGGTGCTCGGTGAGGGGAGCAGGGTTCTCACAAGCAGCAGGTGACTGACTGTGCTCACAAACTGCACACACACAGGAAATTAACCAGCGGAGGCATCACCGTGTGGGGAAGGCTACATTGAACTCAGTATCCCTGTTTTCAATGGAACAGCAAGACAGGACAATATGGCTGTGTAAGGCAGGTCAATGAACTAAATAAATGGATTATTGGATCATACATACTACAAAAATACTGCCATTTATACCCAAAAGCATGACTCAAAACTGGAAAAAAAATCCACAAATGTCTAAGTCTATATTACAAATACTGCTACCTCCCATGATTCCAGAAATCACTTCAGGTTTTATTTTCCACAGTAATGGACATATATATATTGATAAGCAAGTATTTATTAGTATTAGTAATATTTATTTATTAAACCTACAATTTAATTCCACATTTAAATGAATTACCTTCAGATTAAATTATTTAATTTCACTCTTTGAAGATAGAGACAGCAAATATAAAAGGTTGGTACTGATAAAAATCTGTGGAAAAGCAACTGAAAACTGGAAAAAAAAAAAAAAACAACTAGTAGAACACCAAAAATCTCAAGTCAAGAGACCTGGTAAGGTGACAATTACAGCTGAAAAATAAAGAAGCTAATGTATTTCCACGATCTCCCATCTCTTGCAAGAATTACTGTATCCCTCGATACAATCTCTTTTTTTTCTTCCTTTAATGAAATGCCATTCGAAAGCCCTTCAAGAAGAACAACTGGCAGCAGCTGCAATATTCTTTGGATTTTTAAAAAGAGATGAGATGACCTGATTGAAAAATGCTGGTCAGTAACAATAGCTTTGTCCCATCTTTCATTTTTTTTTCCCCAAAGGAGGAAAGTGCTCCCTGACAGAAGAGTGGGCACAAAGAGTGTTCTCCGAATCACTCAGAGGTAACAGGTCCCAGCTGAGCTCTACCAGGAAACAAGCTTTCTATTTTCTTTCAAAAAAAGGGAGGTAGACCTCATTTAGAGAATTTAGAAGTTGGATGATTTTTTTATTTCGCCTTGTGAATAGAAATGGCTGCAAAATAGGCTGACTAATGCTGCAGCAGCTCTTCAGAGCCACATTGGGTTTATTGTGCAAGGAAGATAAACTTGGTACCTCTTCTGCAGGAAACAAAAACCTGTGGACATCCAGGGGCTCTTCTCAAGCTGGTCAGTACTCCTAATTCTAAAGCCAGTATTAATATAAAAACATCCTGAATTTTGAGCTGTTTAAAGTTGTTTCTAATGAATCATCAATTTTGTTTTCAGAACAGATGAGAGATATAGTTCTATTGCTGTTTCAAATACTTTAATCCATAAGGAAAAAAAAAAAAAAAAAAGATCATTTGGGCTGATTTCCCTTGACCCTGACAAGGAATGACACAGAACACAGAGCCTGGGGTGAATTTGGATTTCATAATTTAATGACTGGAGCCTGTCAGTCAGAGAGGAAACATGTTAATAAAATCAACTCAAGTGCAAGGGGGGATTAGGGCTCCTTTCTCTGGGTGGGACTGAGGTGGCCAAAGGTTATCATTGAGAATATTAAAACTAAAAGATGCTGATAAATCAGCTTAGCATGTTTAGCAGCTGCTGCACAAACACAATAATCATTTCCACACTGAGCCCAGAATCAATACAAAGATTACTTCCAAGAGCCTCCCAGGGTGTTCTCAATGTCACCAAGGAAGGTCTGTCTGAAATCCTGGAATCACCATCCCAGCCCCTCCCATCACTGCCCTCACTGACACCGTTTCTATCCCTGAAAACCCTGTTTGACATCCTGCTCTTCTTCAGCTGCACTTCTTCATCTGCCCTGTTCCCTCCTCCCCGTAGTTGGAGCACAAGGGAGGCCACCAGAATTATTTAGTTCTTAGGCTGCTCCATCACAAAAAAACAGAGATACAAATTTTGTCCAGAAAACTTTCAAAATAACTTAGTCAAGCCCCTTCCCCCTGCCCCACACACCTTCAAATTAATAGAGAAAATCTGAGGGCAGTTTCTACTCTTCTCTCCAGCTTTGCAAATAAATATCTTTTATATTTCAAAGGTTTTCTTTCCAGTAAATTATTTGAATTTTCTTTCTTAATTTTATAAGCTTCAGTGCTTTGCACTTACTAATTGAACTTCTAGGTCCTCTTGTGATTTTGTCTGGGTCTTTTTTTTTCTTTTTTAGTCTCTTTGGCTACCATATTTTCTTAGCCCCTAAAGAATTTACTTTATGTATTTTTATGCCATTTTTTCAAATGAATCTGCTGCATTTAACAAATCTACAACTCAGTGTTCTGTGCATCCCAAAGCAAAGCAACAAGACCCAACAAGTCAAGCAAAAAAGAACAGTAATTACAGAATTAATCTACTTTTACTTTTGATTTGAAGGAAACTAAAGCAAAATTAATGTGGTAAAGAATTCCAGAGGAGTGTGGATGAGCAAATTCTACTTAAGAAAATTAAAGAAATAAGAAAATGAGACATTAAAAGAGAATGAGTAATTGAGTGGAAAACCACTGGGTACCTTCAAAAAGAAAAGGAAATTAAGAGGGCTATAGTACCTGGGCAGGGATAATGTGTTTCTATCTAACACTTTGGTAGCAGAACTATTTCATCCTTGAGGAAAAAAATAAGAGAAACCCTCTCACCCTTTCCATGCTATGCTGCAATATTTAATTGCCAACTCTGAACTGTTTGAAACAATTCCTTAAGATCAGAGGTAAAAAACATTAAATAAAGATTAAATAAAACCCCAAATCTATAATATCAGATAGCATGATATAACATTTCTTAAATATATAAATATAAGCCTCTTCTAAAAATCTTCAAGAATACTGAATAACTTTAAGTAAGTCTCTTAATATAGCCATATCTTTTAGCTTTTTATTGATTTTTTGCTCTACTACACCTGAATCATGCTGCAAACAATGCATGTGCAGTAAAGAAAACCAGGAAAATATTAAACAGAAATCCAGTGTGAAGAACAAGAGCAAGAACCGCTGCAGAAATAATGTAAGTTCTGATGTTTCAGTTTCAATATCCTTTTAAAAGGTGGAGAATATGTTCACCTGCTTGAGCATCATTTATTGAACTCTAAGACACATAATAAGAGCTACAAAAGATAGTAGTTATTGTTGAAGATACCATAGTAGTCCTGAAATAGGAATAGAGATAGGGAGAGAGAGACTCTAGTACACAAGAAGATCTAGTACACAATTTGAGTTCTAGTGTAGAAGCTGCTGCTTGGTGACTCTTCAGCCAATCCCATGCAAACTAACTGTTAAAGCAAAGTTTATTGTTGGCATAAATCTGCTTTTCTATACCCCTGTACAACTGAGCTTCTAAATCAGAGGTTAAAAAAAAAAAAAAAAAAAAAAAAAAAAGAGAGAGAGAGAGAGAGAAAGTACTAAGCCAGCAGGTTCCCTCTGTTAGGAACTGTGCAGGTTCCTGAACTTTTACTGTCACAGAGACTTTGAAAGCTCTGCATGGTACAGGCTCACAAGTCAAGGCAGACTGCCTGGATTTTCAAAAGAATTCAATACGATTTCAAAATAATTACAATATTTCTTTTGGAGATCAAGATTTAGATTTCAGTGTGGGTTTTTTTTTGTTTTTTTTTCTCTCACAGAATGGAAAGAAAAATGACGTCAACCGTCCAGCAGTAAGTGTCACCTGAAATATTCTTATAGCCCTAAAAAATAAGGGGTTGGACAAGCCTATGAAAAGAGGTTGAGATAGATGTGGGTTAGAACTAGAAAGAAAGGAGATTTAGAGGATAAAAAGGACAACTTGAATAGCCAGAAAAAACTGCAGCGGGCAGAGGAGGCAGTTGATTCACACACGTGAAATCAGAGCCCTGTGGTGTGCTGAGACCCGCCCGGAGTAAGATGAGCACATCACCCAGAACCCTGCCAGGAAACTCCCTTGCCGGGGTGTTGAGGCTTGGGGCAGCAGCAGCGCTGTGTGTGACAGCTGTGATCCTCTGGGAGGGTGACAAAGGCAGCCCCTGAGCGGGAGCAGCGCGGCAGGGCCAGGGGCTGAGCTCACCTGGACACCCAGGAGCTGCACAAGGCAAAGAACACCAAGCCCAGCATTCCTGCAGAATGGCTCTTCCCTCTGTCTCCCTGAGGATTGTCACTCGTCCTGATGGGAACTCCCACAGCCCTCATTCCAAGCTGCTGTTGTTTTTTTCTCCCTGGTATTTCACAAATTCCAAATATGAACTCTTTTCCTGCCTCTTAAGTACCTTACCATAACATTGCATTTTTCTGCACATTTGTTTCTTCAGTTGGCTCATGGTGCAACTGGCTCTAGCCTGGACTCAAACTTTATTTTTCTAACAGCTTCTTTAGTTTTGATTTGTTTTGCTGAAGAGTAAGATTTCCTTAAATATGAGCATCCATATTTCACACGTGACATGAAATCATCCTGGAATAAATAAAAATAGATATCCTACACAAAAAGACAAGATGAGATGGGTGCTGAATCCAGCTTTTACCAGGAAAGGTTGCTGCCTCTACAGATTCCTCTTTGTCATTGGATTACAAACTAATCACTAAACACTATTATAAATAATATTTTTAAAATTTGATATTTGATTTTGATAGCTTTATTGTAAAGCTTTGTGTTAAATTGTTAAAAAACTTAAAACCACACAGAAATATTCTTTAAAACACTAATAAATACTTCCAAAGGTTGGACTCAACAGTCTTTGAGGTCTTTTTCAACTTTAGTGATTCTACTATTCTATATCACATCATGATAAATTTTTTTTTACTGCATAAAATTTTGCTTGTATTTTTCCTTGTGGTAAAATATTTTCCCAGCTGGTGTCACTGGAATAATTATCTTCTACTAAGACAAGTGTCCTTTGTTCTGAGATGGTATTTTGGGTTTAGTTTCAATAATTATGAAGTTGAGGTCCTTGCAGTAAGATCTCAGGTATTGTGATGATTTGTGCAGAAGCCTCACCAGCATAAAATGGGTTTATTTCCCCATAAAAGAATATTATAACTCATTATCTACATTTCTCTAAATTTTGGTTTTTCTTTGGGCAAGGAACACTTGGAAAAAAATTAATTCTGTGGAGTAAGTGTTTTGAAATGCCTAATGTGCTCTACCCTGTGGCTACTCAACATAGATATAAGCTTATTATACAAATTATTATTTTTTTGCCAGTAACTCAGGGCAGAACTCTCTTTAACTGTAATTCATCCATTTTCTTGTTGATGCATGAATAACTCAATTTCTCTTATGCTGAAAATATAGTAGAGCTGCACCTCTATTAAAAAAAAGCAGCAGGTATTTTTCCTTGACTGTATTGAATGTAGGTAGGGGGCAGGTTCAACATATAATCAGAATCCTCTTTTACTGACTTGGATTTTATAACAGACTCCCTTTGGAAGTTGGTACTCTCTGATGAGGCATATTGGATCTACCAAAAATTGAAGTATGAAGTGTTAATTAACAGAGGTGATGCTAATGAAATATAAATATTCTAGCAGCATAACGGTAAAGAAGCTGACTTTCAGATAATTTTTGGATCATGGTTGCCAGTACCACATTAAATTGTGCTCTGCTTTAAAATTGCCCTTTTGCTTGCCTAGATGTCTGATAGCAGCTTAATTAGTAGCTTACATCCAGTGAGAAAACATAATTTCTTATCCTTTTCTTACGTCTAATTTTTTGAAATGTTACTTGCATTAAAAGTTCCTTTCTAGTTTGGTGTTTGCAGCCTGGAAACTGAGAAGTGTGGTCCAAGCTCCAAATGGTTGGGACTGAAGATGAATGAGGAAAACAGGATGAAGAACAACCAGAAGAAAAACTGTCAGGAAAGGACACAAAGTGCACACTCTTCCCCTCCTTTCTTCCATTCACACAGAAATCTGTTCTGAGATTAAAATAAATCATTGAATGAAACAGAGTCCTTGTAACTCCTGAAGAGTGAGTCTGTCTAAGTTTGGGACAAATGAGCAAGTCTAAGGCATTTCAATTTCATTTCAAGGACACTCTTTAGGAAAGGTCTTATATTGTATTTGGGAAAATCCCCAACTTCACCAAAAAATATAAAAATTTGTATATCATCTTGGTTTTCACTTGGTACATAAGCAGCAGTGAAAAGTGTAACCACTTCAGCAATCACTTTTCACTGTTGGAATTTATGCCAGTATTTCACAATCTAAGGGAATTTTTAAATACACCATTAATGGCTATTTCATTTTCAAATGGAAATGGTAGAAGGCTCATCAAACTTATACTCCTGGGAGCAATCCTGAACTAGAACAGGGATGACCAGAAGATACAACAGAAATATTTCATCTCTAATTTCTCAGAATAATTGATAAATATCTCTATGAGTTGATCACAGTAATTCTTAAGAGTTCTTTATAAATGAGCTCAGCAGTGCCATGCACATAATATGCCAGTAAAAGAATTCTCTATCCTTAGATGAAAGTCCAGAAATTAAGATTTATGCTTTATAATAATAGTTAGTGTGGAACCACAGAATCTCACCCTGCTTGTTGAAAAATGGTTATTATCACTTTGAGTTAAGAAATATTTACCTCTGTACTGGTTACAGTAGATTACTGAATTTAAAAAAAAAAAAAAGGAATATTTGATAATTTTCAGTTTTTAATTGAATATTCATTTTGCATTTTGTCCGACTCTTTGGCAGATACACTAAATCAAAATTCCTGCTGGAGTTCTACTGAGTGTGCTTAATTGATAACACCAGCTAATTAAATTTACAACTTCTATGCATATTAATTCTCCATTTTTATTTTGGCACTCTGAAATTCCATCAAGCTCCTATTAATAAAGGATGCAAGCATGTGTATGTAGTCGTTTCTGTTGCTTAGTGTACATGTGGAGTTTCAAAGCACAGAATTTAGAATTTATAATAAAATGGACACCTTTTGAACTCACTTGGAATATAAAAAACAACCTCAAGAAGTCAGACTTTTCTGAACCTGTAGCGATCAAAGCCAGGGTTTACTTAGCAAAGATAATTATCTGAAAATCTTTTAGATCAAGATACATATTATTATATATTAAAAGCCTTAGGGATATGTTTTAATGTTCAATATTCACCTTACAGTTTCCTTCCCCTACACAATTGACAGAAAATATAATGCACAGTTTTGCCTGGGAGTGATGGATGCTCTCTGGATTGACCCAACTAAACTTAAAACATTTTGTGACTTTGTCCTCACGTGATTTTTAATCTTCGCCTATCATGAGATTCAGAAAAAACTCCCAATTTGTGGATTTGTCCTTAAAATGCATTCACAGGTGGTTGAATTATTTTTTTCTTATTGATCTAAGTCTTCTTGTGCATAGAAGAATTCAATGAAGAGGGCCACATCTGTATGGCTATAATTGTCACAATCACTCTCATTTTGCAGCCACAGCTCTGATTGCACAAGTTTCTATTGGATAAAAATAAAACTTTTTTTTTTCTTTCAAAAGCTCATGCCTATTTATTATCAGCATCATCTCTTTCAGAAAGCTCATGCCTATTTGATATCACCATCACCTCACACCATCTTGAAGGAAAGAAAAAGTAACAAAGACTAGAAAGGACAAGGAACTCTTGGGTTCAGAGCAGCACCAGGACTCCCTCCCACTGTACATTTGGCCATTCACCAGTACATTCCAAATCTGGGATTACATTACTCACACAAGAAGTTGAGATATTTAACAGCAGTTGAGAAAAAATAAAAAAGTTGTAGGGTGAGTGGGAGATTCACTTTTCCCTGGAATATTTTTCCTCTTCGATTTCATATTTTCTGTCCATTAAAAAAAAGAGTAATATAAGTACTACAGCACCCCAAAGCAAAGAGATGTTTTCAAAACTGATTTAGACCATTTAATTCAATGAACTACTTTATCTGAAGTCAGAGAAAAGTGGCTTTGACAACCAATAATAAAACTTGGATCTTTCAGAATGTTGTGTTAATAAGACTTGAATTTGACGGATGAATTTCGCTGACCTCGCTGCAAACCTTTCACATTATGGGGATGTCATAAACAGCACTCAGCAAATGTGCTCGTTGGAGAGAGGAATGAATGTGGATACATTGGCTCCTATTGGCACATCAGTGCTTTGCTAGATTTCACTTTTATTTTTGAAGTCCTGATGCACTTCAGGTCACTGATAATAAGCAGCAGTCATTCCCAAAGGATTTCTCACAGTGTAACCCCAGTGAACTCATGCTGCTGTCTATTATCCACTCCAGATGTGTGCTACTAAATAATCTGAGATTTACAGCCTTCGGGAGTAGTTAATAAATGGAAAGTGAAAACAAATAAACTAGGTCGTTTTCTGTGTGATAAATTATATCTAATTGAAGGAAGACTTTAATTACTGCCAAGATTCGCAAAGAATATGGCAAAATATACAACTGTTTGTCAAAAAAGCAGTTTCTTTTCTTGGAAGGGATGAGGCTTGGCCTGTGTCAGCTCCTGAATTAGGCAGCAGTACTGAGTTGTGGTTCAGATCCTTCTGATGCTGCTAAAATTCACTCATTCTCAAGGGAAACCTTGTGCAATGAACAGAATCAAGTGACGACAAGGCAAAAGGACAAGGAGGAGAAGGAGCAGCAGGAGGATGAGGAGGATTCTCCCTCTGCCTCAGAGTGAGCTGCTGCCAGCTCCCCTGGGACTTTCCACAAATCCTCCCTGACCTGAGGGGTGACACCAGTGCAGGGCACAAGGCTCGACCCCTCTCCCCCAACCACATCTGTCAGGCTGGGTGCTCTCAAGCCTCAACACACAAAGTCTGATGAAGGCTGAGGATCCTGCAGCTGTGAAGAAGGGCAAGAAGACATCCAGTGTGGATCCCTTCTGTGCCTGGCCTGGTAAGAATTATTGATTGCATTATGAGGAGCTAACAACCAACAACATGGCCAGGGTACGGCCATGGAGGAAAAATGTTTGTGGTTATGGAGGTCTTGGAGGAAAACCTATAAAATTTCTCAAAATGGATGAAAGGAGTTCATAAAATTAGGTGGGAAAATGAGATCTCGATGAAACTTTGTGGAAGATGCTTATCTCCCCAAAACAAAGGGCACACACTCCTTGTCTCCCCACCAGCCCTTTTTCTAATATTTTTCCCAAACAATGACTCCTGGCTCCTGGCAGGGATTGGATCCTTGGCCAGATGGACCTTTGCAAAGAAGTTATTTTGGGGTCAGAATTAAAAGGAAAAGTTTCTCCCATTGCCTTCTAATCCCCCTTACATTTACCTTTCTCGGTTACAGTACATAAAGCTATTGAATTAGCCAATAAAGGCCAAGTATTAAAGCTATTATTTCTGCTCTTCTGAAGTTACACTTGAGAATAGAAGGCTTGGAAGAAGTTCTGCTTGATCCTTAGGGGAAGAAAAGGCTTATTTATAAAAAGTAACAGATGTAGCTAGATGAAAAGAAGCCAACCATACCACTTAAAAAAAAAAAAAAGAAAAAAAAAGAGTAAAGGAGAGACTAACCCTTCAGTCAGAAAAAAAAAAAAAAAAAAAAAAAAAAAGATATTTGCAATATGGAAAGATGCTATTAAAATGCTTCTGAAATTTTCAAGTTAAAAAAATTATTTTGCTCATAAGTAAATTGAATATTTTGGGGAAAAAAAATCCTAAAATCACTGAATTACTTGGGCATGATTTTTTAGATCATCATGAATGTAGAAGGCTTCCTCTAGTTTGCTTATTTTGAAAAATGTGTCTTTTCTTCTTTTATTAGAATTCTTATAGTCATTAAATGAGCTTCAAATGCCTCAGTTTATAATTAAAATTGTTTATTCTTCACCTGATAATTTGCACTAGTAGGCAAATAGGTAGTGCGTGAATTCCCTGCTTGTGCCCTTACAATACCTGAGAAGAATTTAGGCTAAATTCAAACAGCGAGGAAGACAACAGAGTGGCACATGGGTGACAAATGGTTGCCCCTCCTGCTCTCTGGGCAAGTTTACAGCCTGATTTGGAAACACATTTCTTTTTGCACGAGGCTGTACAACTACCATGGCATGGCAGCACGTTTCCTAACAAGAGCCTAGTGGCTTATAAACCTTAACATATGAGGTTATTTTAATTCCTTCATCTAAAAGCAATTCTCCCAGGTGGCTTCTAAAGACTGAGATAACTTATATTTGTGTGACAGGGAGGCAGAGAGGAAGCACAGTATTTTATTGATGATTTGAAAAAGTCATCAGCGAGCTGCAATTTGTATTCTAACGAATGTGAACTGTGTTGTTGCCATCCCTTAAAATAACTTATCAACCAGCCAAAATTATCCTAACTCTGGTCTCTTAAATTCTACCAGACATGTGCTCAATGGGCCTAATCTAACACTATTTTTGCTAACAATTTGGTGAGCAATACAGAATGAATTCACAGCAGTATCACCACAGACTGTGCTGGAGGAAATTCATGATGCTAAGGATTAAAACCCAATGACAATGATTACCATAGGTGTGGGGTTAGCACTTGCAAACTGCTTTTTGTATTTATCTGCTTACAGGAATAATTAGACTTGTTCTTGGAAAGACTGAATAAAAGCCAAAAAGGTCATAAGCATAAATGCATAAATAGCTGTGGGTTGACATTAGGAGGAACCAAACCAGCTATGTCACTTGATTTTTAATAAACAAAGCATGTTGTGTAGCAATGGAAGAAATAAAAGAAACTTGAATGGCAGGACCAAAGGGTTGAGAAATAAGCTTCTTCCATTGCTTATTCTGGGATGTTCAACTACAGCAAATGTTACCTGTGCTGCATTCAGTGAAGTAAAAATCCCTTTCCCTACATTCAACACCAACACCTTTCAAAAGTTGGGGTTGATTTTTTTGGTGTTTTTTGTTGTTACCCCTCCTTTGTTGTTACACTCTTCCCCCTCCTTTTTTTTCTATTTTTTTTTTGGTAATAAAACAGAAGACCATTTAGGACACTTGAAATATGATAGAAATGTCACTGGAAGTCTCCAATTTCCTGCTCAGTTTTGGTCCTGTGTGAGCACCAATGATAATCCTCTTCAAAAATAAAGAAACAACCAAAACCTTGGTTGGAGCCATTACCCCTCTGAGCCTTTTTGATCAGAAGGCTCCAAAGGATGTTATTAACACAAGCTTTACATGTTTTTGTGCAACAATTACACAGAATTTAGTGTTTTCCTTCTGCATATTTAGAATTTAGAATTGATCTGGGCGCTGGAGGTTATTTTCCTCTCACACACAGAGTAAGTACAGTATCAACAGCTACACCCAGGGGAATAATACCTTCAGCAGGGAAACCCAGACCCATCCATTTTCTGTAAGAGCTGAATGGGAATGACTACTCAAAGTAATAGGTTTTAAAATGTTTTCTGAGATAAAGCAGCAGTACTCCAGCGCTTTTTTTTTTCCCACTTCATTGTGATTCTGTTAGGAAACAGGTAGGCAGCAATAATTCAGTATGTAATTCCATTTACACACGGATCTGAATGTAGACTTGAGACTCCTTTGTGTAATTCAGGGCTCTGGAATTGTCACACTGGGTGTATCTCGCTAAAGCCTCGTATTATAGATTGCAAATGCAGAACAGTTGTTAAGTTTCCTATCCCTGGGGAAAGTGCAAGCACTGCAGATTTAGAGTGCTCTGTCTGCAGGTGAGAGAGAGCCAGCCAGAAGCTCTGTGCATCAGCTTTTCTCCTGGCCAAGGAAAAAGTGACCTTGCTCCTGTCCTTCTTAGCAGGCCTGAAAGACGTGCAAGAAGCTGCAGGAGAAGTAGGCAGCAGCACAGGAGAGGAGGTGGATATCTCACCCCTCGGGGCTGCAACACAAATAAGACTGTGAATATGTGTGTCTACCTTTCACTGTGGTTTTTTTTTCCTTGTATTTTTTCATATTCACCTTCTCTCTGCTGCCTTTCCTCCCAGGCAGGCTGTTCCTGTCTATCACCCTGCCATGGGACCAGGTGGCACTGACACGGAGGAGAAAGCAGCAGCAGCAGCAGCGCTGATAAAGGATGCAGGAGCCACAGGGATAATTACGTGTGGTGCTGGAAGCAGGAGCAGCACAACTGGCACCCAGCTCCTCTGTGCCCATCAGCAGGGGCAGCAAGAATCCATGGAACCAAAGAGAACCCTGGGAATACAGGGGATGGCTTAAAAATAATCTGTCAATGGGCAGGAAGGCTGGGCAGGCTTCAGTCTGCTTCTCTGCTCTGGTTGTGCTGTTCAGCTGGGCACTCTCACCTGGGACTCAGCTGATGCATATTCATGCACACATTTAAGTGCCCAGAGGTGGATTATGAGGTGATGTTATATATCTTGCACTGATCTCTGCTGGATGTGGAGCCAGCCTTGCCTGCATACACGTGTTCAGGTCGAGCTCCTGTCCCTGAGTCCTGCAGAGATGCTCCTGTCCTCTCTAATAGCACAGCTCGCAGAGCAAATGTTGTGTGTCCCCTGAGCTCCAGAATCACGAGGCTTTTAGAAAAATATGCAAGGGAAATGCTGGGATTTGACATGATAATCTTTTCATGGCAAAGCCATTGGACATTCATTTTTGTTCATGTATAATTCAGAGTGGGAATTCAACCTGAAAGGAACACATTGTGTGTGCAGTTAGGCACTCACAGTAATGAAGAATTTAGGAATAATGTTAAAAAAGAGAAGAGTATTGCTGCTCTTCAGAACACAGCTACACTTTTCAAGTGTGTTTTTCCACTTGAACAGACAGTTTACAGCCCTTGGACTATTTCAATCAAGCAAAAAGCTGGGACTTTTAAAGATATATTCTGACAAGTTTTGGGCAAATCAAAAGCTTGGCATGTCAGAAACTTCTTTCCTGCCTCCATTAGCAGGGAAGCTGTGAAAAACCTCTCTCCCTGGTTTGCCCAGTGGCTTTGGCAATCACCTCAACACTCTGCTGTGCCAATGAACCCCGGGGCAGAACTTTTGGGATATCCCACACAGGGCTGCCCACTGTGGGGAAGGGTGGGTTTGGGGAGGGAGCAGGGAGGGAAGGATGGTAGCAGAGTCAGGCCAGGAAGGAATGTCTGAGTTGGCTTACAAAGGGGAAAGGGACACTCAGGGGCTTATAGTAACCTGGCTTTTCTGGGGGATAGATGAAGATGCAAGTACTATTCTGGTTTTTAATATATTTTATGATTATGAAAGAACTCTATTTTTTTCTTTGGTTCTTGATGATTAAGCATCTTTTCACTTTATGATTCACTATTTCCTTGATCTTTGCACTGCTTCCAGTAGCTGAACCTTTCTTTTCCCCCTTTCCAGAAGGCTGCTACATTCTTACCTTTGAGAACAGCAGCATCTCTTCTTACTGATTCCTGCCTTTAATCCCTCCAATCCTCCTACAGTGCCTTGATTCACCTCTTACGTTCTGGTTTTCTGGTTTTCAGAGTTCTAGCCCCACATTCTCCTTCATTTCCTATCCCAGGTGTTTTTCTATCCTGTGCAAAGACCAGACACAATTTCCCTGCCTCTTCCACTCTGTCTTGTTCTGCTTTCTGTCCTCTGCTCTGTAGCATGAAAGGCACGGTGCCCCTGCTCTCTGTGTAACAGCAGTTTACAGGCACCTCCAGGACTTTCCCTGCCAGCAAACTTCTTGAATGGCCTGCAGCCGTTTTTCAGCTGATTTTACAAACTTCTTGAGGTGTTAAAAGTGAATACAATTCCCTTCAGCCTGAATGGCTTAGAATCAGATATTTCTCCTCTATACCAAAAGGCAAATGTGTATTTGATGTCTCTGACAGCTGCCTTTGTTCAGGGATCTATGTGTCTGCTGGTAGACTGTTGTGGCATGATAAAAAACCTAAGAAGCAGTAAAAATATTACCTGTATTTCAGCTGACAGCACATATATCTCAGTATTAACCACAAGTACATAAAGAATATCAGCTTGTTTTATGAACAGCCTGTGCTGCAATTGTAGTAATAGACCTGGTGCTATTAAGGAGTGACAGTTTGTTGTGTTTGCATTACAACTGTCAGGTTCCAGGCTTGCACGGATCTCACTCGGCTGCCTCTGCAACGATGAGCATGAGAAGCAGAGCGGAAAGATTAACTGCAAATCAAACTGGAGCAACTACACAGGTGAGGCAAAGTTTCTAGCAGGGTAATGGCTCTGTGCTTCTCAGGAAGAGACAAGCTGTGAAGGGGAATGTGTTTCCCAGCCCCAGATGAGATCAGGAATGTCAGAGATTTAACACACTAGCTATTAACTTGCACATATTCCAGTGGGATGTGATGAAGCTCAATTAATACTTGCAAAATGTTTGAAAAATTAAATGCTAAGAATTAACTTTGCTATCATAAAAATCAGTGACAATTATGGTTAAATCCTGTTTCTGAGCTGTTGATAATTTCTCCCATAGATTCTCTTTTATAAAAGAGTTATAATCATGTCTTACTTGTGATAGTCTATTATCCAGCTACCAGCTCCCCTTTTAACAAAATCTTCTTAGTAAATTGTTCTGGTTTTCCCTATTTAAAATCGTTAATTCTTATCCCTCTCTTATGTTGTATTGCACAAATCCAATCCCCAATTAAAAGAAAAAAGTAATTGTGTTGACAGATTATTATCAGAATTTTTCAAGGAAAAAAATCCTTAGAAATGACTACAAAGTGCAAATATTGTTTACAATTAAAATGCAAATCCTAGGCCTTTAATCTGAAACTCAGAACATGAATTCTGTACAACAGAAGCTGGTCAAAGCAATATTACATTTCGTTTTTCACTTGACATAAAGAGACAAGAAGGAATCTGGTAGTCAAGTCTTTCTTTCTCAGATGTATGAAGCTTTCTGCTGAGATCTGACACCCATCAGGACCCCCCACAAAAACTCATTGTACTGCTAGGAATGATTTATAGGGTGTTGTGAACATTGTTGTTTCGTGTGGTGAGGTCTTGTTAGAATGCTGATGTATTTAAAAAGAAGTATCCTCGCCTCCAAAACTCCCTGTGATAATGTATTAAACCTGTCTGGGTGGCCATCCAGCCTCAGCACTGCCAGCTGTAAGAACCAGCAGCTTTCCTCTCCAAGGAGCTTTTCAAAATGCAGCCCTTCCCTCAGAGCTGACAGCTTCTGATCAATCCTGAGCATCCAACACCACCAAAGGAGAGACTTTTTATACTTCCATCACTAAACAGAATGATCCCTTTGCCACTTAAACAAGTGTGCTTATTGTTAGTCCAATTCTTGTTTAAACATTTCTTCTTTTACAATTGCCAGTATTTGGTGCCTTAAGTAATGAAGAAAACATAGTTTAGGTGTTGTGACTCAGCAGTGGTTTGTGACTTGATAATTAATGTTTTAATTAACTCACAGTCCCTTAAATATAAGGGATATTTCTTATTATGCCAGCTAAAACTATACAATGTAGCATTCTGGCCAACTTGCATTTCCATGATGGTTTAAATCATAAAGTAAGAAGATGAAACAGAGTAATAAATTATAACAAAATATTCCAAATACTGATGGCAGTGCCCAATCAAACTTCCCTTCCCCAAATACACACATCTCTGATATTTCATAAACAACTACAAACCAACATAAATCTCCCTCTGATGCATACTGGACAATTAGAGATTTCAGCCTCACTGCATAGCAAATGTCAGAATACAGATCAGCAGAAACTCGCTGAACTGAAGCAAGAAAAGACTTTTATTCCCAAGAGAGGGAATGTAGGTGCTGAATGTAGGCCTGGATCTATATCTAGCTGATGTACAGGCTTCCATCCAGCCATAGAAAGAGTCTGAAAAAGCCTACAGCAAAGACAGAAATAGGAAAGCAGCTCAGGTTCTGCTCACTTCCTTTAGTATGGTAATCAAGGAATGGGATAAGAAACTTTTTTGTTTTGCTTGAGTTTAGCAATCAGACTCCTCCAGCCTATGTCTGAGTGTATATTTAGCAAAATTACTGACAAAGTTGGTCATTAAGCAGCTGAGAGAGATCCTCCCATGCATCCAACGAGGCACAGAGGCTTCCACCTCAAGAGGCTCAGGACAGGGTCTGTGTGTCTGCCTGCAGTGCGGGGACAGACACGATGATGGCCCGTGCCTGCAGCGGCCAGCCGACCAAAGGAACGCCTAATTGATGGGGAAGGCTTCTGGTTAATTATGATTGGGTTGCTCAGATCTTACCCGTTTTTAGTTAAATAAGCTTCTGCCTTGACAGATGGACAGTAGCCTGGTGTCTCTGGGAGCTCAAGGGGTTGAACTTCTAATGGGGGTTATAGGAGTGAGGAAATAATGTTCCCATCTGCAGCACTAAGCATCCCAGATCTGAGACAGAGCAGGGTCAGGAACATTTTTAATATGGATGAACTGTTACTGGATGAACTTTTGAGCAATATTTCCAAAACCCCATAATTTGATGAAAATGAGTTTGACTCTACTAATAAAGTAGCTGATGAAAATGCCTTAGTGCCAAAGTAAAGAAGGGAATAAAGATATCAAAATGGGATTGGTTGGAAGAAAGAAGAAAGAGGTTACAGGCAGTGGATCTTGCAGTCAGAGGGTAATATCACTCATAGCTGATTTTTTTTCTACTATTACTTTAAAAGGTGGTATCTTACATACTGACTGTTAAAACTACTCTGTCATTGAAAAAGAAAAAAAAATCAGATTAAGGTAAAGTTTTACAGAAAAAAAAAAAAAAAAAAAAAAGTCCTGAGTGAGAGAGATCTTCCATTGGATTTTTACTAGACTGTTAAAAATGGAACAAAATGGAGTGAATTTTTTTTTTTTTTCTTTTTCTGCACTGGCTGGTAGAATGAAGGGATTTCTCTTGAACATTGAGAAAAAAAAAAAAATGAACCTTTCACTGGCTTTACCAGCTGAGAAAGAGCTATGTGGTAACCATTTCCCTTTCTTGTTTAACATCACCTCATCCAGGCAGTTTCATTCTATCAAAGCCCCTTTGAAAGGCCTTGGCAGCACACCCACAAAATTCACTCCATTTGTCCCCTTTGCCCTTCCAGTTACTTTCAGGGGAAGTTCAGCTCCTGTCATGCAGGATTTGACCACTCTGACATGAAATTCTTGGGGAAGTTACCACACATTCCTCCCTAAGAGCAACTGAAGCCTCAATTTCCACCACTTTTGACACTACAGCAGATAGTGCAATAACAGACAACATGAGGCAAAGATGCTATGAAGCAGGAAGTTGCATTGATATTTCAACCCATAAGTATTCAGATTTTAATTGATCATGTTAACAAACTCCCAGGTATAACTCATTTTCCTAGCCAAGGACATAGTCAGCCAAATTACACAAAGCTGAAGGAACTGTTGCCATTTTTATGTTCAATAAACTTGTCAGAAAAAGACCCTGTTCTAGGAGAAGCTACTGAAGGGAACATAATCATTTGCTCTCTATTCTTACCTTCAGTAAAAAACTATTTGTATTAAATAATAAAACTCAGTGACAAGTGCTCCACACATCCAAAGCCAATTATTTTATTCTCTGATGACTCTGTTTTTATGTATTTGTTAGAAGAAATGTGTGAGGTGAGCTGTGATTTTTCTCAGATGCAGCAGGTCTGATTGCTGTGTTTCTACAAGGTGTAGCCAATACAGCTTTAATTTAAGGCCACAGCAAACTAAATAATCTTATTACTGTCAGTCAACTACAATCTTTTATTTACTCGGTCTTGACACTAATTATAGCAGAGCTTTCATAGTAAGAAACGTCTTCTGATACATTTATCAAGGACAAAATAACAAATACTGTAATAAGAGAGTAACTTTAGGTCAAATTATAATAATTTACATTGGATCAAGATTAATTCTTTGGATTTCTACCATAATAATGAAAAAAAATGTTTTTCTGTTTTATATTTTTATGTGGTGCTTCCCAAATGAAGCTGTACATGTCAAAGTCTTTTATGAAGCTGTACATGTCAAAGTCTTTTATGTGCCAGTTAAATTTTAAAATATAATACCGTTCCCACCTCACAAAAACCTGACCAAAAACATTTCCATTAAACAAGAGGGAAATCAAAGCCCTCATTGTTTGTTGTCAATGCTTCAAAACGTTTTTTGAGGATGGAAATTTTAAGCACAGCTTTTGCATGTGTAACAAAAATAGCTTCTGCAATTGTACGCAGCACTCGGATTTTTAGCTGAGCGTGCTCACAACAATCTGGCGTGGCTCAACCCCCTGCCAGAGCTCTCCTTGTCAGGTGTTCACCAGGTGTGCTGAGATCCAGCATTTGGGGCAGATGCCTTCCAGAGTGAAGAATCTGATTCTTGACAGCAGCACAAGAGGTCTTTTAATTTCTCACATCTGGCAGCTCCCAACGCAAGCATCAAAACCTCTGAAGTGACGTTGGAATGCACCCTTGAAATGTGATGCCTGGGGGTTTAGACTAGAGAACTTGAGGCAGCACGTGCTGTTTGCACTAAAATCTAAATAATCATGTTACAAGTGCAGAGGTGTTATCATTATTGCTGTCATATTTGCTGAAGACTGCTATAGTGGGGGTAAGGAGATCTGCTGTTCCTGTGATACAGCTCCAGGGGCAGAAGGCCACAACTCCCTGTTCCAAAACAAGGACTTTTTAAAAGGTGGCTGAGTCTGCTCCAGCCCTGAGGAGCACTTCCAGCAGTGCAGAGGACAGCTGATGGCAGGCAGGCAGCAGCCACCAGGCAGCAGATGGGCAGGTCGGTGGGGAGGTGACGCCAGGCTCTCAGCAGACAGCCAGGACAGCCCTGTGTGATCAGCAAAAGCACCGAGCAGCAGAAAGGCTTTGTCTCTCTGCTCACCACAAGCCATTTATCACACCTGTTGGGGTTTGTGAATGTCTCTTTTCTAAGGTTTTTTGAGGGCATGGCCAGCCCTTCCTCCTCACTTGTCTGTGGGATTTTACTGACAAAGTACAACCCAAACACTGCACATTTCAGCAGTTCTTGGAAATATATATCTTATCTTCATCCCCATTTGAAATGAAGATGTGGTTATTATACAAACTTGAAATTGGAAAGTGTTGCTTCAGACTTCTGAATCACTGTGGCTGTAATGATCATTGAATTGAGCTGTAAAAGCTGAAGACACAGAAAGCAAGGAAAAAGGGTAAAGGAAACACACAGGTAACATTCCCAAACATCCCCCTATTGACTGCCACTTGTGAGGTATATAGTTCAAAATACGAATGACATGAGGCCCCTAAATCTTAGGTTTTTAAAATTCATTAAAACAGCACTATTTTGCTTCAATGAAAATCATACTAATGCAATAGAAAAGCAAATTTATCTGAGGCACTTCAAATCCTAATTGTTGGTTGGTTGTTTTTCCTATAGCACAGCACACAGATATCTGGTACTGGCTTAAAGCACAATGAAGGAGAAGGATGTCCCAAAATAAACTGAATTCTTCTGCATGACTTTGGACTTGAGCTTCTACCTCATGCAGCATTTGATTGTTCTGTAGAAGTGCACTTTTGCATTCCCTGTCACACAGAATATTTAATCTAGTTTTATTTGAGTTTTCTTTCATGGTGATGCATTGGAAAACCGGAAAGCCTCACATCAGTGGCACTTGGTCTATTTAGAGAGCAGACATTAATCCAGTGAGTGTCTAATCTGCATTTTATCAAAACAGAAAAAGAGAAGAAAACCTCCACCAATTCAGTTCCTCCTTCTGCTCCCAACCTTCTTTTCCTCTCCTGCTGCCCTTCCAGACCTTTCCCAGCACCACTGGAATTAGCCCATCTGCATACACACCTTTGACAGACATACTCAGAGGCTCTCCTAATTTGATTCTTATCAACTCAACAGGAAAAAATGTAAATCCTCACCAAATTTCATTAGGGACCAACCAATTACACTCACTTGAACTCCCAAGATGAGATGGATAAATAATTAACAATGTACTAGATGATTTAAGATCTAATTTTTACTCATAACAAGATTGCAGAGTGGGGTTTTTTTCAAATATTTTTATTATTGCCTTTGGAAACACCCCATGAACGATTTCTGTAAATAATTCTTTGTGTGTAGTTTCTAGTTGTGTTTGAGTTTCTCTAGGGGATTTGTTACTCAGCATTTACAGGCTGAGATAATTGCCTGAAACCAGATTCCATCTCATGTTTCTATCACGGTTTTGGATGGCTGCAGTAACAACAATTATTTCCTGATGTGAATATTAAATTAGTGCATCTGAAGCAATTCTTCACTATTATTTTAAGAACTGAGTTTCTATAAGGATTCTTGTCACTAAAAACTCAAGATGGTCTTGTGAACACACTCATGTCCTTCTGAACTACTGAAATTACGTGTGTGAGAGTGGCTTGCAATCTTTCTGCAGTGTCATTGGAGAGCACGATATGAAACAGATCCATCACTGCATTCACTGAGGGTTCCTGCTGTTCTGGTGCTCCTCCAGCCTCAGGGGCAGCAGAGTCAAACACCAGGCTCAGATCTGGAGCCTGAATGAAAGAAAAAAGGGAAAAACCTCAACAGGCAAGAAGCCAGAGCTGGGAGGAACAAGAAGCCATGTTAAGAACAGAAAAAGATATGGAACTGACAAGGAATGAAAGCCTGCATCCTCTGATAACAATGTGTGGAATATTTAATGGTTTAGTTCCAGGACCTAAGCAGCTCTCTCTATCCATAAAACATGCCCCTCTCTGTTGCAGACATTATTCTTCCTGATTTTCCTATTTCTCACAAGTTTTTAGTCTGTCCAGAAACCACAGAAAACAAAAGGGAAATAAAGATATGGTTATCCAGGCATACACAGGTTAGAAAAAAGGCAGATATATAAATTCAGAGAGCTCTCAACTTGTACAGCATGAACTATCAATGAATGGATTTAACCCATACTTAGTTAGCTCTATTTTTAATTATTAAATCACCACAACTATAGCAGTATGGAAAAATAGGAAACCATTCTTCTTTCCAAACTGTGCAATTTCAAATTCCACAATATTGAACTCATCTTAACACTATTAAAAAAAAAAAAAATTATCTACTAACAGAACATGGTTTGAACATTTCTAAATAACTGAAATTGTGCAAAACTATTCATTTTTCAAAAGAATTAGGAAGATATTCACATACACGGCTCCTGCTAAAGAAATGTGGCAGCACACTTTTTTTTTTTTTTTTTCCTGTGGGGAAAGATACCAAGAAATAAAAAGATGTACTAACACATCAAAGAAAAAAGCAGTGAAATCCTTCAGGAGAATAAACAGCGTTAAGAAAGGAAACCTCAGCAACATTTTTGTTTCTTTTTAAGACAAGGATTTTTTTTCCCCCCTTACAGCTAAAATTAGAAGGGGAGGAGAGGAAATCTGTTGTAAATATACATCAAGAATGAAACTCATTCCAACACTCCAAAAAAGAATCTCTTGTTTTGAATCTTTCTCTGTAATTTGCTTGAAGAATTCCTTGTCTGCAGCCTATTCCTAGTGGAGTGAAATGCTAAATAATCCAAAAGTGAACTACTTTGGTGATAAGATATCTGTGCTTGGGTCCTTGAGTGCACTATAGGTCTTAGAAGTAGCTGTGAATTCATTAGAAATGCTGGTAAAAAGCTGGAAAGCTCCTTTGTGGAACCAGGTAGCTGAAAAAAATTGAGACTTCCTTAAAGCTCTGGTTTTAAGGCTGCCTCTATTCAGCCTGATAGGGAATGGAGAGGACATTGGGGAACAGGAACTTCTCTGAGCACTATTTTAGGACTATTTTGTTTTTCTATTATTGAGAAAAAAGTAGAAAGACTGAAGCAGACACAAAAACAAAACAAAACAAAAAAATACTGCAAATAAGCCAAGGAGGTTCTGGGAGCTCTGCCTTTAAAAAGAAAAAAAAAACAAAACAAAGTTAAGCAGGAAATCTGCTGGGCTGAATGCTGGAGAGCTGAGGACATCATCTGTGTTGAAATTCCTGGCTGAGGGAAAAGAGCTTTGGATGTCCTCTGTGACTAAATAGGATTGTGTAAAAAAACAAAATACAAACTAATGAAAAAAACCCAACAAGCCCAAAACATACACACGCAGAGGAAAAAAAAAATTATGAATAATTTTTAAATTCCTAGTGGGAAAAAAGAGCCTTTAAAGATCCTGGAACCAGGTAACAGCTTCAAAGAAAAAGGTGGAATGCAAATGTTGCAATGGAATTCAGTTTCCAAGGGAGGTAGCAAGGAACTGGTCCTCCTGATGATCCATGATGGGACAAACAGTGCAGGTACTTTCATATCTCACAGATGTCTCAGAAATAAAATGAAAAATATGATTTAAAACAAAGGCTGGACACATAAAAATGAATTAAAGCTGTGTCTGAAAGGTTTCTAGAACACAGCAGAGGGATGTCTTGCTTTTGGAGATCAAACATCTGTTAAAGTAACAACCAGACTGTCTAGACAGATTATGAAGTCCATTTGTCTCACAATGGTAAGACAAATCAGGACAAAGTGACTAGTAATGCAATTACCACTGACAAAAATATTTTTCATTGTAAAAAGGTAGAGAAGTTAAAGGATACTCTTAATGGAAAAGAACTGCAGCAAGGACTTCAGCACCTGGGAGAGGGCTGAAAACACTGCAGAGCGACTATTTGGTAATATCTGGAATGTTGACAGAAAAAAACATACAGCCCAACTCTAGTGCTAGCAACCAACACAAAGTGCTAAGAACTTAAAACTTCTGTCAGTTATGTTACTCCTTTATCCTGGTTTAGAGCCTGGTCTTTCTACAAGGTCTCATTCCAGTGATTTGCCAGGGACAGGAGAAGCACAGTTGAAAGCTAAAGAGAGATATAAAGAAGAAACTCCATCCAGGCTGATAAAGGACCTTGGGAATGTTGCCTCCTTGGCATTACAGATTAATTGCCTCTGGCATAAACCAGAAATTGCCCTGTTTATAGCTCCTGTGAAATTTCTCATGGAACTTGCAGTGATAACCAGGAGAGGCAGAATTTGCCAGGGCAGAGGCAGAAAGCTTTTCCCAATAGCCCTCAATGCATCCTGATGTCTCAGATGTCCATGGGATAGAGAGTTCTCATCTGCTCCATGACACCCCTGAACAAATATCATCAGTTTGTAAAATAAGAAAAACAAAAAGTAGTGAAAAAAAAACAGAGGAAAGAAGCTGGGGGAGATGTATGTAGTCTCATATTGGCACAACCACAAAATCTATCAGGGCTGTGTCCTCTTTCTGAAAATTGCCAGGAGCAAATGCTTAGGAAAATATACTACCAACAGGACATGTTCAGAGTCATCTTTCCTCTGGTTTATCTTCCCAGGAGCTGACAGCCAGAGGCCAGTGAACGTGTCCAACTGATGGTTGTGCCAGGTGTACGAGCTACTCACCAGTGCTACTACCAGGAATGTGACTAATCCTTTTTTTAATTATTATTAATTTTCCTTTTAATTGTAGGGATAATTTAGCCATGTCCTGAGTAAAAAGAAAAAAAAAAAAAAAAAAAAAAAGAAAGGAATAGCCACAAACCGCACACACCATAACTATTAACAAGTCCAGTTACACTGCAGATCCAGCAGCAAATATAAAGCAAACATGAGCTGAAAGTCACTTTCCTGTCGTGAGAACAAGAGGCAGCACAACTTGGAGGCAGGCACCAGTCTGCAAGTGCTGTTTACCTCTGCACCTCTGTTTTCTTTGCTTACTGCAAAGTAATAATAACGTTAGTAATGCAATTATGTACAGGAATGGTAGATACTTGCTGAAACGTAATAGTTATCAGATCTGACACGCTGAGACAGCCCAGGGGAGTATTAGCTGCTAAAGTTCCTGTGGAGCTGGAGGAGAAATGTTGTACCTACCTATCACTGCCTGCTGAACATTTTAACTGGCAGAAAATGGTACAGAAGGAAATTCTGGAGCAAACATGAAGCAGAAGCCTTTGAGATAGAAGAGACTGGAAGAAGGTGGCAACTCCCTTCTCTACAAATGAGCAAGTCTACCTTTCCAGTCTGGGACAGTCAAATCAAAATTTAACTGGTCCAGCCAAAAACTGAAAGTGGAAAAAAATACAGAAATATTCCTGTGAGACTCTACTTGAGTGTCTAGTAAAGACAGAAGAAACCTCCCAGGCCGATTGCTCATTTAACAAATGTGTGAGTGAGCCTTGGGCTTTGGAAGTTTTCACCCAGTTCCAAAAAACAAAACAAAACAAAAAACCCCCAAGCTTCACTCAATATATACTTCAAGAGATCAGGCAATGCATGTTGATCTTAGTACTGTATGTATCTGATACTTCTGACCTATATTTACTGATGTACAAAGGTGTCTAATTTTTATTTGGTATCCAAATGATTAATTTCTATTTATACCAGTCAGTATCAATGCTGCACGTATTTCTAACTTGCACAATTTCTTACACTTGTTTTGTTCCCTGAACAACAATTTAAATAACCTTTGGGGGTTATCCATGTAACTTGTTTATATCAGCATTCCCAACGGTTCGATCCACTTAGGTCAGGCAGGAAAAACTTGTAATTAACTACGCTCCTCGAGCATCTAAATTGCTCTGCTTGAATTTCTGCAAAGTTAAAAACCTCAATAGGGTCAACAGCCTTTTAAAGGATTCTTAAGTCACGAACATGCTGGATGCAACAGCGAGTTCAATCCTCTATTCCTCCCCACGTTAGAGGAGAGTATCGGCAGCTGGCAGCGGATGGGAGGGAGGGGGAGCAGCGATCCTTGCAGAGCAAGCCAAGGCTTTGTAATTTAAACTCGTGGCTTTTGAACCCGGCCACACTTGGCAGGCTAATGGTGGTGACAGTGCATGACCTGCCTCATCACTTTGTTTGTTATATTAGCCCATAGATCGCTTTCCTATTGCATGCTAAAACCTTCGGAATGTCTGAAAGATGCGTGAATGATTTGGCAAAACCCCGAGCTACTCTGTGAGCTGAAGCTGTGAGTGAGGGTTCCCTCCCAATAAATGAAAACACAGATGCTGTAGAACTGTCTGTGGCCAGGCACCAGCTGCACTGGGGTGACTCTGCTGTTAAAAACAACAAAAAGTTGCTAATTTTTTGCTCTCCTGGTTCAGATAAAATATTTACTATATGCACTGAAAATAACTGTATTTTAAAGTTTGCAAAGTTTTTTTGGCGTTGTGACAAAATCAGCCATGAAAATACATGAAGCTATTTTCAAAATCAGGACTCCCAATGGAGTAAACCACAATAAGAATGAAACATTTTGAAACTCCACAGTTAAGACAGAGTCTCTAGATGTTTTTCAGTGAAAGATGAAGTCAACTGAATTCTTTTAGCTGAGATCTGATTGTCTTCTCCTAAATCTCATCAAATTTGAAGATCTGCTGTAGATTTACACTGGGAAGCAGTGCTGCTGTTTCACCTTGTTTGGGGACACAACCAGTAAATTAATTATTTTAACTATTTTCATGAGTTATTCAGCAAGGTGATGAATTCCCAACCTTTTCTTCCAAAAAGGCCATACTTGATAATTTTAAGAAATACACAGCAATGGCTGAGTGCACTGAAATTCCCAGCACTGCTAGAAACGTGAGCAGTAAAAACCTGCCAAATCCAAACATGGTGAAAAGGTCAATTAAGAAAGGCTGGAACCTTAAAATAAAACAGGCAAAGGTGTTGTGTATATGAAATGCAAATAGAAGAAGAAATGAAAAATAAACAAAATATAGTGCAGATGAAAATGTCTTATTGGTAAACACAGATTTTTTTTTTTTTTTTTTTTTTTGGAGGACACAGTGGACCCTGCTAGAATTGAAAGCCAGTGAGCACTTGCAGTGCATGTATAATTCAGCAGGTAAAGTGCTAACTGTTGAAAGCATTAAAATTCGATGGGTATGTTCCACTGGAAAAAAGGAAACAAAATTCTTAACCTCATACACATCCACTGGCATAGTTTAACAGTATTTCCCCTATAATATGTTTTCAATATAGAAAAGCTCTCAAGAGAGTTCTGGCGACTAAATACTACTTTGTAAAGAAGATCACATTTCATTTATATTGTGCACTCCTGAAAAATTATGGGCTCCTCTTACACAACATAAAGGTCAAGTCATTAGCCTGGAAAATTTCTGCATTCAGAGGTGGAGAGAGGAGCTGTCTGAGGCTTTCTTATTCTCTGCTCAAAGGTCTGGCTTGGTATTTCATTTGGTACCCCAGAAATCTTCAGGCTGGCAATTTGTTCTCTTCAGCTTCATCATACAGCTCTCTCTAGAATACAATATATTTGATTCCTGTTTTGTTTGCCCTGAAAAGTTTCAGGTTGAGCACAGTTTTTGTTCCAGCACTTTGAGCATGTTGTTCTGGATTGCTTCTATTGACAGATTACATGCAATGGTTTTAATGTCAAGGTGAATTATGTGCAGGGTCATCGATGGCTTGCACACCTTTTTCCCCTTTAAAAAACCATAAAATTTTGATCTACCAACAAACTTCCCACCCTTATTTTCACTAAAACACCTCAACAATACAAAAGTAAAAAAAAAAAAATCTGGATGAACTGGTTCTGTCAGTTCTTTAAAATATTATATCACAATCACTATCTGAGGAGATTTATGTGGCACAGCAGATGGATGGGGACATAAATCAACTGGGAGATCTATGATGCTTGTGTGCCATGTATTGTGACAAAAAATGATGGGACAATAAAATATTAACAGGTGTGGTCACTATAAAGCAGGTATTTTTTGTTAAATATTTTAAGGAATACTATAGAGCAAAACAATAACTCTTCATTCTTCATTTGCCAAAATCAGAAGCCAGCCAAGGCATTTATGTTCCAGTCATTGGAATTAACTTCTGCTGGTGCCTGGCATTCATTTTTTTAGGTTCATTCCTTCATAGGAAAAGACATGTATATATTTAAATACAAAGAAAAAAAAAAACAAACCCTAACTTCCTTGAGTTGTCTTCAACTCTCTGTGCACTATAAACAGTGCATTCCTTGCCATTTTTAATAATTCTGAAAAAAATCCTAGTCCGTATTTCCTGCAGTTACGCATAGGGATAAATAAAAAGCTTACAGGGAAAAAAAAAAAAAAAAAAAAAAAAGTCTGATCTCTGCTCCTCCCTAGCCTGTGCTTTGACAGAGTTTTTATTTTAATTTAGTTTCTTTAGCACTGATGACTCAGCTCCTGCACTTTCATTTCCAGCCAATACCTGAGCTGGGGCTGGTCCTCAGCCTGGGTTGATTCTGAAACTGAAGCTGAAACCCTTCACCAGTAGCTGCAGAGCACGAAGAAGCCAACACCCTTGGATTAGGGGAACACTTTTAGAGAAAACCTCTCAGAGCTGCAGATACAATGTCAAGGTCTCAGGGTTTGGCCTCTCTGTCTCAGTGTTTTAAACATCTGGTATTGTTTTGTTTCAAAAGGAGGGTGGGGAAGAAGAAAGAAGCCAACAAATCACGCAGGCTCACCAATTTGATGCTGCAGAATGCAGATATTTACATCATGACTTTATATCCTTGATGCAGTTCCCTTCCTGTTTTACTTCCAGAATTAATTTATGCTGCATCTTGATTACATCTCTGTGTATTCCCTTAATCTCACTGTGTCATTTGGAACATTGAAATTTTCTTTGAACTGGCTTCTCCCAACTGCTTAATGTCATTAGCAAACTTTAGCATATTCCTGCATTGTTCTACTTGGAAATAAAAGACAGTAAAAAAACCCACATTATCTGAAGCAACCCTTTTAGTCACTGATTTTAGAAAAAGAAATCTGTCATCAATATCTTTATCAATATCTTTATCTTTATCTCCTGGTTCTACCCTTGATGCATTCCCCAGTTAGTGTTTTGCACTGCACTTAATCAAAGCTTTCCAAGACCGTTGTTTGTTTGTCTGTTTTCCCATTTACATAAATGTTACTACCTGGAAAAGACACTTTGTGATGACCAGCTCACAGACCTCTTTAAAAGGTGCTGTTTTCTAAGTTGTTAACAAGAGTCCCATGTAATCCCCTCAGTAATCAAGACAGCTACACACTCAGCAGAGGTGGGCTCCTGCTTGAATGGGTAAGAAGGAAGAATGTGGAATTGGTGAATTACATTCCCAGTGCTCCACATTGGGATAACAATATTGTAATTAGAAAATCTGAAACAACTATGAAATTCTGTGCTAATTTTGTAAATAACACAGGTATTGCAGGAAATAGAGAGAAAAAAAAAAAAGAGAGTAAGTTATAAATCAATGTACAAATTACTGCTGAGTATCACGTCGGATTCATGTCTAGGAGATTCCCTAATATCAGAACATTGGGACAACCAGTGGGAGCTGCAGGGTTGGGACTGGACATCCCACAGAGAAGTGAGCCCACCTGAGCTAGTCCTAAACTACATCCCCTGAGCATGCTGACACCCCACAGCTGTGTGCCAACAACCCCATCCTCCCCCTGGGGGCAGAGTGACCCTTGACAGGCACACAGGGAGTTCCTGCCCTTCACACCCTCGCAGGGAACTCTGGAGAACAACTCTGTGGGTAAAAGCTGTGCACAGCACATTGCTGCTCCTCCCTGGCTCAAGTTGAGCTGACTGATTCCCCAGGTTTGCTTTTGTGTTAGAATGCAACTTACTGCACAATTAAAAGCAGTGTATCAGCATTTAAAATCACTGATCAAACAGCCTAGCATGTTTAAAATTTGTCATTCTCGCATTTAAAAGAATGACAAACATGAAGAATTTTATTTTAATTTTTTTTCATTTTTTTGTAATCATTAATAAGATAGCAAACACTGTGTTTCATCTTCTGGAATGCTTTAACATCTCAGATTTAAAATTCCAAGCTTCTATGTACAATGGAAATGCTTACACACATTTAATTGTTGCCTTGTTAGCTGAACCAATATGATAAAAGCAACTTCATATATCCTGTGATTTTGACCTGATTGTTTGTGTCAGTGAGCCTTGTAAGAGCAAGGGGGAGCACAGCATGCTCTCCTGGTCTCTAAATGGCAACATGAATTGTGGTCATTAGAGCATTCATGACCTGTGTACAAAACAAGGCATCAGTGTTAGCACAGGCTGAGGGATCCTCTGGGATGTGGTAATTGCTGCTCCTGCTATGGATAAAACTCTGCCCTTGAGCTGGGGGATCTCTTCCCTCTGAGGTTTAGGATTGATACATGCTATTTTCCTTCTAGAAATGTAATTCATTGCTAATCCAGAGATGAAATAAGCATGATAACAACTGAAAAAACAAAACAACAACAAAAAAAAAATCAAGAATTATAGCAGTTCAAAGAGGCCTAGATCTGACCACTCTTAAAAGGAAACATCTCAAATTATGTGTTTTTCTCCTGAACAACATGCCTTATTTATTCATGAATACACATCTGGATGTGAAACCTATAAGCCTGTATATACATTTAAATGAAGCAACTATGACTGTATAACATTAATTTTATTTTCTTCACCAAACCCTCTGAGAAAACTAAGCAAAGGAATTATAAAAATGTCTGGGTCAGCCAAAAAAGTGTATTCTCAGGTATTGATTTATTTATTTTTGGCAGAGCCACCTTTTCTCCAGCTATTTTCTAGTTCAGAATCAGTAAGGCATTTGGCCAATAGTAGATCTGACCCTGCCTGATGTCCAGGGAAGACCAAGAACAATCCATGTGAGTGACACTTCCCCTTAGCCGCCCCTCACACTCTAAATTTATTCATGTCAGAGATTTTTTCTGCATTTGCTGTATGTCCCATAACCTTTGGAGAATTCTTCATACCCGGTTTGTCCTTGCACCCATTAAAACTCCCATTTACAACATTCTTTGGAGAGGAATTTTAAAGGGTCCTTATCCAATGTGTTGAAGAAATACTTGTAGTGATTGGTCTGAAAGCTGCCACCCATCAGCTTTGACTGATGCCCTGTAAATCTTGTTCCTGAAAAGACACAGAGCAACAATCCCTATCCTTCTCTCTCATGCTTTTACAGATCCCAAAAATATTCCAACATGGACAATCATTTCTGAGGATGAGGAGTCTCAGTTTGCTCCACTAATCCTAAAAACATGTAACTCCATCATCTTTGTTCAATAAAACTTGCTGGCCTACACTCATTTCTCCCCAGTTTTGTAAAATATTTTATTTGCATCATTGGTATTTTTAATAAAGTTAGGCAATAACACTTCAGGACAAATCTAGACACTTATTATCAAAACAGTGAGGGAGAAGCAATCTTTCATTCCCAACTATTTTGATTGATATCCACTTTGTGGGAGATGAAAACAGATATTCCGCTTGCCTGACTTGGAATTACATCTTACCAGTACAAGTCTTGGCCAGGATTTTCTACTTTACAAGTCAAATATATGTCTTACCCAAAAGATAAAAAGATAATTTCTCTAGAACTCGTTACTTATCCTTCCAGAGATACAAACCTAGGCTCAGTTTGTCACTGAAGGATATCTCATATTGAAGTATTTTAAGGATAAATCAGTGCCAATGGAGATTAAGAGCTGCCTACTCAAAATACTTCCCCGAATAATGGTCTAGTAAACTGTGTAAAAAAATTTAGAGAAAAGTTCACATTGACTCAAGTAGACAGAGTTCGAAAGAGTGTCTCATGCTTCCTGATGAAATGATTTGAACACTTAAGTTAAAGAAGGGAGTCTTCTCCCAAAATTCTGTGCATCTAAGAACAACATGTTCTGAAAATGTGATTAAAATTCACCATCATTTTCACATTACTCAGTAAAACGTGAAATTTTAATTAAAAACCACCAGAACCATACGCTGAGTCCTAGTCTGTGACCAATCTCTGTTTTCAGGGAAGGATGTACTATTTCTTTTAAATTCAGATGAACACAGCAGATGCATCCCCACAGTGCTTTAGAGCTTTACAGACCTCAGGCACACGCAGCATTTCTCCCCAAGCACAGGAACATGATGTTTTGAAAAAAGCTTTGCGGGGCAGCAGCGAGCGCAGGTGCAAACAAACACTGCCACAAGCCCTGAACAACACATCTCTGATCCCAGAAAAGGAATGCCTTGCCAAAGCTGAGTTTGGAATAATAAGTGATGAAGAAAGGAGTGATCAAGATATGCAATCATTACTTAGGGATGAGTCAATTGAAATAAGGAAATGAAGAAATGTTGTCACCAGAAGAGATAAAATGGCGTTGCACGGACACAAACATCCCACGTTGCTCGGGTCTGGTTTTCCATTTTTCACTTTTCCCCTACTTGGGTTAAGAGCACACAACAAGTGCCTCTTTATGGGGCAGTAGACACGTGTAGAAGTTTTAAGCTGTCTGTGGGTTTTCTGCTTCTGTTCATTTCCCTGTATTTATTCCGTGTGGGTGCATATGGATCCTGGGTGTCCCAGAGCTCAGAGGGTGTTCCATGTTTGTCCAAAGGTAATCCCACCACCCCTGACATCAATGAAGAGCTTTCTTGTGTCATGCTTAGAAGATGCTTTAGAAAAAAAAAATATAAACTGCATAAACTACTTAATTTTCTTCCTCCTTGTTCTACAGGGAGGATTATTCTTGCACTGATTTTGTAGCCATGAAGAAAAAAAACCCTCTCAACGACATTTTGATTTGCTGCTCTTCCAAAAACCTTTTCAAAATTTTCATTTGAATGCAAATTTATTTTTTAAAATAAAATTTAAAAAAAAAAAAAAGTTCTAAGTTTGTTTTACTGCTAGTACTTTCCAGAGATCAATAGTGAGATCCCCACAACTCATTCTAATGTTTCAAATGTCAATGCACAAAACATGGAAGGGTTAAGAATGTACATTATGACTGTCCTATCACTGGGGGGCGATTAAGACTTTTACAATAAATAAGTATATGAATTTTACTATAACCAATATTATTAAAAATCAGTTTGGATAAGAAAAGAAGGGAAACTGTCATGGTTAAGGTCCATCTCTGTAGATGGGGTCCTCAACAGTGACTTAAGGGATTTGCTTTTGGATGATGCAATTTCATAGGAATTTTTCAAAAAGGAGCTATTAATTGTCCCAGTCTCTGGTTACCAGCTATAATCCCATGTGCTTTCCTACAGGTATGTGTATAACCATAAAAGATTACATGGATATTATTCCATGTGTTGCTCTTATTACTAAGACAAAAAAACCCAAAAAACAAAACAAACAAAAAAAAAGAACTGCATGGATCAGCTTATCTCAGTTTTGTAAGCTGCAGAGTGAAGGAAGACAAGCAGAAATACCAAATGTCTCAGGTGGTCCCTAAGCAGAGTTTGGGAACACGCAGGTGTTAGTGCAGACCCTCACAAGCAGGATGCTCCAAGTGCCACCGCTGTCGTTATGGCAGAGGTCACCAGATGGCACTGTTAAACATTCCAAGATTCAACTGATAAACATTTATTCTATTTTTCTTTTACTTTTTTTTTTTTTTTTTTTTTTTTTTTG
>VZUI01084594.1:0-37844 GCA_013401135.1 Cettia cetti | reverse complement strand
GATGAAAGAGATAAGGAACACTACCCCACCCGGTTTTAACAGCTGGGCCATTATCAGAAAGCATCCACGCCCCTCCCCCCGTAGTTACAAGAGACAAAAAAAAAACAAAAACAAAACAAAACTACATTTCCCAAACTGCTTTCAACAGATGAAATAGAATACACATTTTTTTGATTCCATAACCCAAGACATGGGATTATCTCATTTTCCAGGTTCCCCTCTCCCTCTTAGTAATACCAAGCCCTTTGTGCAAGGGTAGGGAGTTGTGGGGCTAGTAGGCATGTCTTGTTTTGTTCCTTGCAAAAGAAGCTGATTATTTTTCTATTCTTGAAAGCAATAGGAGTGATGTGTCATACCAAATGCCACATCTTAATTTCCAAATTTGTAATTAATTCTAAAACTTTGGAAGCTAACAAAATGGACCTTTCTAAATGCTGAATAAAGGTGTTTATGTCTGTCTTTATCAGATTTCTTCTTTGATAATGGTGATTGAAGTTATTAGTTTCACATATGTGCACTCTAAGATTTCCTCAAGTGATATGTGGCAAAATCAGATCCACAGGCTCTAAAACCCTGGAGACAGAAGTATGATCTTGAAAAGAACAGGACCTATGACTTTATTAATATTCAGCTCTTTATTGAAAAGATCAGTTTTATGGGGAGCGCTGGGCAGGAGTTTTTCACAAGGCCACAGCAACCCAAAGAAATCAGGAATAATGCAGCAGAATCAAATCATTATCAACAAACCACATGTTTGGTATTCTTGTCCTTATGGAAATACCAAAAAGCAATCTGAGCTCTGCGGCGCCCTCTCCCTTCCCCACATCAGGCTCGTTCTTTGTAGGTCATGGTGAGTCTTCAAATTAAGCTCAGGGGTGCATCTCCTTCTTCTTCCATCAGGGCATCATCTGGTTCCCTCTCACTGTGACAAATTTCATTTTGGGGTGTTTGTTTCTGAAAACAATATGCTCCGAAGATGCCAAGGGTCCGTCTCATTAGCCTATGCCTTCCTCTGGTGCCGGCCCCCCTAGGGTTGTGAAGGTGCTTTCTGAAAGAAAGGGCTGTCACCAGGCAACAGGTTAGAAATCATTAGCAGATGATTAAGCTCAGCGGCTTTAAATGCGGTGGAACCCCCACACAGAAGGGACAGTTGCTATGCAACAGAGTGCCTGCCCTGCGGGGTGCTCCTGTCTTTCGAAGGGAACAAGTCCCTGGCCCGCCGTCTGTGGGAAACGGGACGGGGCAGATTCCACACCCTCCCCCCCCCCCCCCCCCCCCCCCCCCCCCACCCCCAGCTACCCACAGGCTACCCATGCCCCGTGGTGGTGGCACAGGGGCTGAGAATCTGCCCCCTGCCCCCAGCTGCAGCATCGGGGACCCAGTCTAACTACCTCCCAGGGTCAGGGCGACACCAGGGACAGCCCCCCCATTTTTCATTCACTGAAGATTTGTTCATAACAATCTCAGTGGTAACAACAAAGCTGTAGGCATCGAGGTTTTTCCTTCCCTCTACAGAAGAGCTACCTGACACTCCTCCTTCTTGCAGGTCACTCAGGAGTAAAAGAAAGGCCACTATTGTTACATGAGAAGTGGAATGAAATCCATTTTCCTGAAGATTTTTATCTTCCTTACTTAGCTATCTTTACCAGAAAGAATTATATTTTTCCATCCCATAAATTCTATCCAGTATCCCTCTAAATTCTGTCTGAGCAAAATGCATCTCTTTGTTAAGCTGGCAGACCAAAATGGATCACACGTGAGCCCTGCTGTGGCCTCTTACACTTGTGAGTATTGAAATAGGACCTCCTTGACTTCATTGCCAATTTTCTCAAGAGTTGTACAAAGTTTTAGACCTTTTTACATTGTCAAGGCTTGTTGAAAAATAGCTGTTATTTTAGATGTTTTGAGAGGACTTCTGGATACCACCTCTTGAGGTTGAGAATCAGACCCTTTCCCACCTCTTCCATCTGAACTGATCTAATAATGCTAAAAGAAAAGAAGTAAAGGGTAGGTTATATGATACAGAGATATCTGTGAGGATTCTAACTTTTTAGGGCTTTATGCAAATTGGTGTAAACTTCCCTTTGCAAGTGCATATTGATGTAAGAGATTCAGCACAAGGAAGTGTATATGAGTCTTATGATTTAACAGGAAACTATTCAAAGCCTGGGAACTTGGTCTGAAAAGTGACATTATGCATAATTTGGCTCCCATGACAGAGCTTCCATCAAGCTGAACTATTCTGCTTGAGAAGCTGATTAGTCAGTTAGGCTAGCTCAGTATTCCTTATGAGTTCACGTCTTTCCTTTAGGGAGACAGTTGTCTCTCAACTAGCACTGAGTGTTAGGAAGAACTGCAATTTTTTTCCCCCTTTTTCATTTGAGTCACTGTTTCTGTCATCTTGACTTCCATATGTTTGGGAAGGAGGAGTAATTTGCATCCAGCTTTAAACCAAACTCTTTTGTATTGAAAGTGTTGGTATATAAAGCAGATTTCTTAGTAAGAAAAAGCCTGGAGTTTGGGTCAAAGCCTAAAAATCAAATCCATGATGTTGACAGTAGCCTTAGGCAAGTCATTTTACACTTCTGGCTCATTCATTAGTTATTCAGATGTGAATGTTAATACTATGAGCAATATGTATTACTGCACAGAGTGAGCAGAAAAGCAACTGCACTGCACTCAAGGAAAAAAAAAAAAGAATATAGAACAGGTCTAGTCTTCTTTGACACTTGTGGTAAGTCCATGACACAGTCTTGGTTTCTTGGCTTGTAAAGAGTTGTAATCATTTGAAGAGGTACTTTGGGCTCCTTAGTTGCTATTGAAATGCTGAGCACAAGTGTTAAACTTTATCCTGTAGAGCATTTAGCTCTCTGGGTTATCAGTAAAGTGAAGTGACTTAAATCAGTGAAGGAATCATGCCCTTAGCCTGTGAAATGCCCTGAGGCCTCTCCGATGTTCACCTAGTTGTTGACGGTTTTGGTGGTGGTAGCGGCGGTTTCCAGGAGAGCTGTTCATCACTGTTAATAATCTTGGATTCTTACCTCATTAAGGATACGATTTTTAAAGCAGCTTCTCACCTAACTTAAATATCTCTTTACAGAAAAATGAATTATGCAAGCCTAGAATTTATTAAGTGTAAAGAGAGTAAATGATCCAAAGGTGACCTGCTTTTTCACGTGGGTTTGCAATGTCCACGTGACTTTGAAATCAAACCTGGTCACCACAGTTCCAGCAGCACCGGGGCTTGCTTGGGGGCAGAATGGAGGGTGACGGTAAGCGGGTTTAAGCAGCCCTGCAGCGTCTGATTAGCGTGGGTGAGATGTGAGCGAAGGAGCGGATGCTCAGGGCAAATTCAGTGCCCCCTTCCCCGGCGCTACTGGCTCCCAGCCCTCCCTCAGGCCGTGCACACACCGGAGGGGGCGCAGCTGCCTTCCGAGTAACCCACTGAAATTGTCTCTTGTTGCAGGGGGTGCCTAGTAGGGGCAGCGCAGGACAGAGAGGTGAGCTAGAGTGGTTCTCATCGCCGGCCGCAGACCGGACGACCCCCGCTGGCTGCCAGTAGCCCAGCGCTGGCTCTGCCCAGCCCTCGCCCTGCCGTGTCGCCCTTGCGCACGAGCCCCCGGCGGGCGGAACGGCGGCGGCGGGGCCCGCGTTGCCGCAGGGGCGCTGTGGGGACGGACCGTGCGGGCGCAGCGCCGCCATGGCTGCCCGCGTTCTGAACGTGAACGTGGGAGTCCTGGGCCACATCGACAGTGGGAAGACGGCGCTGGCGCGGGCCCTCAGCACCAGCGGGTCTACTGCCGCCTTCGACCGGGCGCCGCAGAGCCGCGCGCGGGGCATCACGCTGGACCTGGGCTTCTCCTGCCTGCGCACCGCGCTGCCGCCGCATCTGGGCCCGAGGCCCGGCGAGCTCCAGTTCACGCTGGTCGACTGCCCGGGGCACGCCTCCCTCATCCGCACCATCATCGGCGGTAAGGGGGGCGCAGGGGGGCCCGCCCCGGTGGCTGCCGTGCATCCCGGGGCGCTGCAACCCTCGTCGGGGTCCGCGCCCCGCGGGGCTGTGCCCGCCCGTGCCTGTGGTGGGAGCGGGGCCGTTGGGAGTCGGGGTCTCCGGCTGTGCTCAAACCGAGAGACTGTCAGGTTTTTCACGGAGTTTGCTACGTTTCCTTGTAGTTGCTCTTCAAATAAAAATCAGTGCTTATACAAAAGCACTTTTTACATGTGAGTTCTTGGGGTGCTGTTTGGATGGTCATGTAGGCTCAGGTTTCTTACACTTATCGGGAAAAAAGTTTTATTTGTTGTGTATGGAGGCCTTACTAATGGCACAGAAGAGCCCTATAAATTTCTATTTTCTTGCCTGTTAAAGCTACCAGAGTTTAATGTTTTCTGTAAGTTGAGAGCTGTGATATAGTTGCTAGACCTGACCATGGTGTCTTGGAGGACCAGGGAGTTGTAAACATGATAATTTTAGGCTTAGAAATAATTTCGTGGATTTTGGTAACTTTTCGTGTTAGTCTTCGTAGGTGATATCAGAAGGTTAATTTGGTTTGCATTAGGACTCATTTTAAATTAGTTCACCTTGTTCTATCTCCCCCTTCCATCTCTTCTAAAGAGTGTAAGAGGTGGTCGATGCTTGAGTAAGGATATGATGGAGTTTAAAGTAGTCACAGGTTGTTGCAACTGCGAGGTTCAGCATGCAAGTTCAGCGCCAGTGTCTCTTTAATGACAACTTGGTGGTAGTTTCTTGGCTAGACTGAGGTTCAGCTGAGTAACTTGTCATGATGTAGGAATTTAACCCCCTTTGGAACAACTGTGTTATTTGTAAGTTGCGCTTCTTGTGGGTAGGATAATAAATATTTACTTATTTGTCGGTTTCGCCAGCAGTAAAATGCTATCATCACACATGATGCTCCACAGCTGCAAGGGAGTGGTGGCTGTGTGCTTAATTCCAGAAACCAGTGGTCTTGCAATCCTTTCTGGTACTTGACAATCCCTTATCATTTTTTAGTAATTGTAAGCACCTCATTATTTTCTGAAGCGCAAAGTTGACTTTGGCAGATGTTTCTTGGATATTCTGAAGTCATTTGTAGTCAGACATTCCTTTCTGCCAGAAGCAACTAATCTAAATGGTGTAAACTTTCTTATGGAGGGGGCATGGGAAAACTTAAAAATCATCTTTAACCGTTTTTTTTTTCAATAGCTTTAACACTTTTTTGGGGTGGTTGTTTGATACACAGGCTTCTCATTGCTTTCTGTTATTTTTATGAAGCTCTTCAAACTATTTAGTCACAGTTGTCCACATCAGCTGAGTAAGTTATTCAGATTTGCTTATTGATAGACCTTGCAGGGAGAAGGGGGGCATGGATGGGATGAGATGACGATAGAGTTTTCTTCCCGGCAAAAGAATTCTTTACAGATGGTAATTCAGACACAAGCACATCAAACTCGCTGAGTTCCAGTAATACCAGGTTATGTGTCTTACTGAAGTAAAACAGTTGTTTAGTGTGACTTACTGCAATTCTGTGTGTTAAGGAAGGGTTGTAGAGAAAATGCAGTATTGTGTTAATAGTTAAAGGATTAGGAACTTCAGTTTTTTGCTTGATAACATAGATATATCTTCAGAGTGGATTTTTTTTTACTACCAAGTTTGAAAGGTGAAACCTTGATGATAAAACCTAATCTGTGTCTGTGGGACTGTTTAGGTGCTTACAGGTTTGGTGTGGTTTGATGAAACTCAAATTGAAGAGTAGCATGTCTTGTGTAACAGGGTACATTCTTTGGTGTTCATGTGCGTTTCAATAACACCAACTTTTTCACCACTTCAGGAATGGAAAGTGAGTCCTCCCAGATAATGCTACTTGAAAAATTTAGATTATTTTCATCTACTTCCTTGTCACCAAGCATTAAAGGTTCACTGTTCCAAACATTTTCTCTGTAACCAGGAATGCCACTACCTTTTCTTTTTGATGGAATCTGTGATTTCCCTGTTACTACACGTTTCCTCTATATATGTTTTTTCAATAAGACACAAGTGCAAAGTATTATATCTTCCTGTGTTTATTCTGCACCTCGGATTCCCCATACCTCTTTAAAATACCGATGTTCTGAATTCAAATCCTGGGATAGCTATAGTTGGAAGTTGATCCACAGAAAATCTAGAAGTAGGATGCCTGTGGGCAAGGGAGCTGGATGTGAGGATTTGGAAGGTGGACTGTCAGCAGAGATGACAGGGCTGCTTCAGAACTCTATGTTAGTCATGTGCGTGCAGGGTTTGCTGGAGAAGCTACTGCTGTGAAAATGTTATTGTCTTGTTGTTTGCAGTTCTCTTTTTTTCACTGAAGGTGGGATAAACTAGTTGGATTCCCCTTGAGTAATCCCAGCTCATGCAAACGCTGTGGCTGGGTAGCACCAGCATTGTTCACTCAGGTCTCCCATGAGATGAGGAGCTCAAGGATTTCCTTCTGAGGAATCACTTCCTGGCTCTTCTCTTCAGAAGTGCCATTTTCACCAGTGGTGTCCCAGGTTCTCTCTCTCGTAACTGTAATCTTTTCTGTGCTCCCAGAGTGCTTCTAAGTGCTTCTTCCTTTACTGTACAAAGCTGATAAATCTCACAGACTAAATGTTACTGTTTACCACTCTTTAACATATTTCTGTATGTAGCTAATTCCTGAGGTGGATTTTTTCATGTCAGAATCTAGTATTGCATTTTTGTCATGCTGTGCCAGGTAGTGCTTGACCTTGTAAATACTTCTCACAGTCACTTACAATATGCTTGTTCAGACACGCTACTTTAGGATTAAGTGAATGCAGAATGTTTGAGCAGTAACCAAATGGAATGGAAAATAGAAGTCATATTTCATTCTGTGTACATTTTTCTTGTGAAGCTTGCCCTTGAAAACAAAATATATCAAATGTTAAATCAAAAGTGGGGGGTTTCTTTGTGTGTGTTTTTGTTTGTTTGTTTTAACCTTCATGCTGGGAGCTGGAAGTGTTGCAGGCAGTTCCACCCAAGATGTTTAGTTTAAGTTTTAGCTGGAAGGTGATAGTCAAGGTTGGAATGGAATAAGTAATAGTCACTTGTTGTACTTCATCATGCTTTTCACTTGTATTCAAACCATACTGGTTTATATTCTTCTGAGGCTCTTAGGTGTCTTCCTTCTGGCAGGAAAGCATTAAGTTATTGTGGGCAGCTGTGTGGCTTGGACTGTGCTATGTATTTCTGGCTTACTCTTTCAAACAATAAGAACAGAACTCTTTATTTTAAAACACAATTTCAGACTTTTCCTGTGCTTTAGCAGGATCGTGTCTCAAGCAAGGCAACAAAAGCAGTATTTACAGCCATTTGTGTCTGACTTACTAAGGAGAGCAAACAAACCCGAGTATTTGAACCTTAAGAACCAATTCTTATCTTGTCACAAGCAGTAAGAAGCACCCACATCAGCCTTACACTTGGTTTGTACACTGAAGGAATGACTGCAAGATACAAGACTGATATTTTTGTCATTAGTGCATTCTTCTGTTGTTGTAGAGATTTGGTGGTATTTTTGATAAAATTTCACGCTGAGCTGGGGTAGTTTCTGTCACAGCACTGTCGGTTTTTTTAAGCTTCTGTTCTTTTGTTAATATTCAGCTCCTGATCCTCCACAAAGCTGATGTTAATATTGTTGAAATAAAATAAGAGTTGCTTTTACGTTTGTTTGTCACAGACCTGTGTGCCAGTAGGGTCTGGAATAGTTTCTCAAATGAATTCAGCAGAAAGGGATGCCTGCAGAGAGGTTAGACAAGTTAATCTGCCAGACGAAATGCAATCCCCATATTTCATTTTAAGACCACTTTGCGTAGCAAAGTAGTTTAAGCAGTAGCAGATTTTTTCCTTGCTGGTGGTTAATTTCATGCCCTACAAAGGGTCAGCACACTAATACAAGATAACACGATTACCTCATCCCAACTTCCCCCACACAGGCTGCCGAGGGATACTGAGTGTTTGCTTTAGGTGAGCTGTTGTCAGATGCCCTTTATCTCTTTGATTTCTACATGGCTCCTCAAAAGAATTTCTAAATCAGAAAATATATTTTTTTTCTTTTTCCTCTATGAAGTTCAAAGGACAGAGTATCCTTATAGGGTTTTAATTGGAAAGCTACTGCTTGACCCTGGTTGTTTAAACCTGGGGTGGGGGAACTCTGACAAACTTGTAGCTTTGTAATCCTTATGCCTGTCTGAACCTTTGACCTTTTTACTTTATAACTAGAACTTCATTGTCACCATTTGTCCCTGCAGTTCCTTTCAAAGAAGTCTGCCTTGCAAGTGTCTGTTTCCACTTTGCTGCTGTGTTCAGCTAAGGAAGGGTATTAATTCATACCTGATACATTGGAGGGGCCAAGACTTTTGAACTTTCACTAGAGCTTGGAGAGGGGGAAATGAGCATAGCAAAAGCATGTCTTGCTGATGCAAATGAGTACAATGAAAACAGGCTTGGGAGATCAAGGGAAATGTGGTCTTGCTACCAGCATTCAAATTCATCAGATGCAGATTATTTGTAAGATTAACATATCACAAAACTCCCCAACCTTTTATCACAGATTAGTTGTTCTGCTGAGTTTGTTAAAAGCTTTTAAGAGGATTTGTAAATTTAGAGTTACCTTTGCGTTACTGCAATGAAAACACGTCTGTTGATGTGAGCTTTTGTTTGTTGAGACCTTTAAGGTGTGACAGTTCGTGTTTTTTTTTCTATTCTAGGTGAGTGAGCAAGTAGAGTTTTATAGTTGTAATGTATATGTGGATGACTTGTTGAGTACAGGGAAACCTCTGGAGGGAAAGAGTGCCTTGTATTTAGTGGATATCATTCTAGTCAGAGAGAAGTCACTAGAGCATCTTGAGATCTTTGTCTGCTAGCTTGAAATGAAAATAACGTAATGAGCCCTGTTCTGGTGGAAAAAAATTAACACACAGCTCTTGTGTAGTGTAATTCCTATCCACAAACCTTGATGTAGTGGTTAATGTTATGGAAGTACTCATAGATTAAGGGACTTCAGCTAGCACTTCTGGGAATGTTTTCTAAAACCTGTTAGACTCTTTGGGTTCATAGTGCTTGTGAATTGCTGACACTACTTTGTATTGAAATTTCAAATAAACTTTATTTCCGTAAATGAAATTGAAACAGTGTCTTTTTTTTTTTTTAATCACTGTAATTTGGCTGGTGCCAGATACTTGTCCGACAACATGAAGGAATATTTTTATTGACCTTTTAAAATTAAAGCAACTTTTTTTTTTTTTTTTTTTTTTTTTAAATTAAGGAGCTATGCTTGAAGAAAGGCAACCAGTATAAGTATTTTGTTGCGAGGTCTCCACAACCCTCGAAATGGAACTTTGTCTCCTGGATGTTGCAGTGCACAAGAGGGCAGTGTTTGCTTACAATGTAGGATCTTAGGGATAAAGTACTCAGGGTGACAGGTCAGCATGGGGAGAGTGACCTCACTGTGAATCAAAACAGAATTAAGTAGACGGTTTGGAACACAACTCTGGGTTAATTTTCTCGTTCTTAAAGAAAACATCCTCTGTCTTTTAAGGAAGGTTAGTCTTATTTCATCTATAATTTGGGTTGTGCTTTTTATACCTTAAGCAATAAAAACGTATGGGGTGTTGTCTTACACATGACATGAGATACAGGTAACAGGTGAGAAAAGCAACTGGTTTGATGTGGGAACCATGGAATTTAGTGTGCACAAGTCTTTTATTTCCTTCTCCATTTCCCCATGTCTTTTAATAACTGGGTAAAAGGAAGCTAGTTGTGCTAAATCTGCTTTGAACCACTACTCTGTGAAATAGGATTTGTTGTGTGATATCGGGTAGAATGAAGCTTGGGGTGTGTATCAGGGTACTTTAAAGTATGGGTCTTGTGGAGTTTCTACGTGTCTGTATCGTAACTTTAATGGCTCTAACTTTCTATGTATTGCGTTCCTTCTTGTTTCTGTTGGTTTTGTGAGTGATGCAACAGTGGGACTGCTGCTGTTATTACTGTTCTATGCTCTTTTCTGCAATTTTGACGTGAAGCTGATTTCCCTGTGTGAAAGTTACACATTCTACGACTTCCTAAACTTGCACAGTAACTGTTAGGCAATATTAGAGACCGAAGCAGGAGGAGTCTTCTGTTCATTTTCTGGGTCAAATAGTTTACAAGGAGATCCGTTGTCTCCTGATATCAAAAGTTACAGTGAATTACCACATTCTCTTCTGCTGCTTCTTAGAATCTTGTCAGAAATGTACTGGTTTCTATATGGGGTTTAAAAATTGAAAATAATGGTGCATTTCTTGTTTGGAAGATGTGATTTATAATGGAATTCTCAATCTTAAGTGTAGATTTTTACCAGGAGTGGTTTTATTGAAACTTGTTTAAATGTGAAATTATCCCTTGCTAATATATGATAATTTTTCTACAAAGCTTCTGAGTTGATGTGTTTGCTTGTATACAACATAACTGTGCTATTTGATGTTTCGTTACTTGACACAAAACCATGACAGTTTCTCAGGAAAACTTAATAACCAAGCACTCTAGTGGTGCTGTTCAAGTCTGTTTGATCGTTTTCCCTATTAGTTTAAAAACAGAATTTCTTTGTTCCGGCATACTGTGTGCAAACATTCATTAAATAATCACTTTTCACTTTTGCTTCATGTTTATTCTTGCTTTAAATTAATTTGTAAGCTGTTTGGAAGAATGGGGAAGGTTTGTTAATTTTTAGATGCTTTAAAATATCAGCTAATATAATGAAGTATTATAAATAACTGCATAAAATCTAGAACAACTTACTGTAAAATATGAAGCATATTTATAGTTAAAATCATCCTTGTCTAAGTAAATTTAAAACACATTTTTCCGTCTAGCATTTTTACTCATGATGGATATGCTTGCTTGTTAAATAGTACAATTTGGCAACTCAGTGGCCTGCTAATTGACAAACCAGTCTTGTAAGTTTCTTCTGTATTTGTTCTGCATCTTGGTTTAGAAATTGTCTACAATTAGTAGATGCTGGATATAAGCAGAATGATATGTTGTTTATGTATAAACTCATTTTTAATAGCTAGTTAGCTTGATGGAGCCATGAACTGTATTTCCTTAATACATTTGTTTCAGGTTTTTTGTACTTAAAATAATAATGCATGTTTTTGCATGGCGGTTGTAAAGTACTATTTATGAAAACCCTAGAACAACAAAAATGCAGATGGAAAAACTGAGGTTATAATTGTAAAGCAGACATGCAACACATCTCACTAAGTGAGGAAACCAAACCTGCACACTGTCATTGGTGAAGTCCGTTAAATGTAATAAAAAGTTGTTTTTCCTTGTGGGCAGTGAATTGTTCTCTGTCTTGGAACCCTAAGATTAGCCTGACAAGCTGAAGAGCAAGGACAGATGTTTTGCAGTGGTAATTTCCAGTTGGATTCTTGAACTTGTTGTGTTCTGTGGGTGACAGCTCATAATGGGGTAAAACTGAGTGCGAGCTTCAGCAAGGAAACTTGAACAGCTTGTATGATAGCTGGGATTGCAGAGATGCTGCATTCTGTGCATTCCATGAGAAAATATTCCTTGTGCTATCTGTAAATTTTAGATTAAGTAGCTGTTCTGAAGTACTTCCTTTAAACTATTTGCTTCCAGAAAGTGTTGCAGGCTAAGTAAATACCAATAATTCTTATTTCCCATCCCCTTATAAATTATTTTACCAAAATATTCTTGCGCAGTTTATCTACTCTCTTGAAGTGAACATGAAATGGTTAGTGTTGGCTTCCAAATTGAATTACAATCTTGGTTTCAAATTTAGGCTGATGAATCCTAAGTTAGATTGTAATTATCAGCATTACCAGCACTAGGAGTAGTTGGGACCAGACAAACAATAATAAATATATATTTATGTTTAATGTAACAGCAGAAGGAGAGGAAATTGAACAGACAGGGTAGCTTAAATAAAAATGAAGAAATTATATTCAGGAGCATCATGGAGGTAAAGGATTATAAAGGGGAATAAAAATTGAGGTTTAAATTTTGAGATTTATAGAAGTTCATCTGGGTAGGAATCCAGGCTGCCTCACCTCACACTCTGGAGAAGAGACGATTCATTTAGGCTTATGGTTTTGTTGGAAATGTCCTTTTTTACTTCATGTTATAGAAGGGGTGATGATGATTATGATGATGTTGACTCCTTTGTCCTCCGCAGATCTGTTTTTTTATGCAGTACTGCAAAAATGAATTTCTTGTCTTTTCTGCTTATGTTTTCCTTTGTTTTCTTTCTTATTGGGGATGGAACGGATGATTGGCATATGAGAGTAAACTGGTATTTTTGGACCTCAGGAGCTCTTTTTAGTTGTTAAACTTTGCCTTAATTTTTTTTGGCCAAGTCTTACCTGTCTTGTTTCCATTAAATGCATTGTATAGCAGTTGAATATGCTTTAGATATGATTCTCCTGTATATGTAAAATTTGAAATGGTTGTGAAGAATCTGTTGGGTAAAAAAATGCCGTAGAAGTGTTTGACAGTTGTTGATAGAACTATCCTGTGATATTAATAAGGATAGGCATAGGAAATGTGGGGGGGTTTTTTGTCATAGATGTTTATTCATGCTTGAATCACTTCTCTTATATTAAAAACTAGCCTTTTAGTAGTATTGCTTTGGGGAAGAAAGTTTTCCAAAGTGGCAAAAACTGCATTTCATAGAGAAAAAATTGTAGCTTTCTCTTTTAGAATCAAGAAGAGGGGGAGGGAAAATGGTTTCCTTGTATTTGACTGTGCCATTGGATGGAAGACAAAGCTCAGTCTCTTTTGCTGACTAATGTCATCATCAAGGCATTTTTTTTCTCCCACAGAGCAATTTTGTCTCCATTGAGATCCCCACAGCCATTCACAAGCCTGAGATTAAATCTCACGCTTGGGTGAAGTTCTAATGACTGTAATTGTTTCCTCTTTTTAAGTTTGTGGTCCCTTCATCAAAGAGTGCTGCGGAAATTATGCATTTATTTTGTAAAATGAGAGGTCATGATTACCCGAACCTGTGGTTGACTTGAGGGATTCTGTGTCATGTTCTGGCAGTGGTTATCCACACTGACATTGCAGTGTGTGAAATGATTTTAAGAGTGGCTTACAGTGTACATGCAAAGTACTGGTGTGGCGCAGCTCGGTCCTCTCTGGCCCTGTGCTGTCATTGTCAGGTGAGCGCAGCAGCAGCTCTTGTGTGTTGATCACCTGCTGGAACAGGAGGGAAGAAGTAATAAATGTGGGCTGAGGGAGGTTTCTGTGAATGATTCTATGCAAAGGGGTTAGGACTCATCAGCAAGTGTTGTTAACCATGACAGTGCTTATTGGAGCTGTTCAGCATCTTGAAGAATGGCACGAGTGTGGTGGTGCTGGTTGTGGAGGAACCCAGCATAAGTGTGAATGTGAATATGCAAAGAATTAGACAACTTTGTAGAGGTAGATTGCCGCATCCTGCAAAATTGGAATGTTACGTGTGCAGCAGTGTTGGAAAGTTACGTGTGATGGAAAGATTCAGGTATTTTGTGTTACTTGGCTTTAGTGTGCAGTTCTGTATGTACACAATTTTGGGACTGTACTGTCCCCTAACTCTGAAGATTTATGAAAAAACTATGAACTGTGCGTTAAATAGAAAACATTTTGAATTTGTACTCTTAATTTAGGAAGTATCCTTTAAAGACATCAAAAGAACTGACCAAGACACATTTCACCAGAGAATAAGGAAAATGGTTAAAATAGTATGTAATTTTAGGTGTCTAGATTGCATTTAGAGACTAAACAGATCCCATAATATAATCATTCTAAAAGCATTCAGCATTAGAATCTTTCCCTGATCTCTGAAATGATGAGTATTAAAAAGTTTATCAACAAAAAGCCAACAAGTGTCAGCAGTGCTCTGCTGTTCACCTAAGGGACTAGTTTTGGGCATTTGACACTGAAGCTGACCCCTGTCTGGCTATATTATAGCTTCAAATAATATGATAATATGCCTAATTAAAAAAATCCCATAAAGCCTGAAAAGCCAGTTTTTACACTGAAATTACATCTCTTTGTTTATATATGAATAAATAAAGCAAATAATAATACCATTGAAATTATAGTTAATATTTATTCTTGTGTATGGCTGAAATTTCAAAAGTCACAGGTCAGGCACACTGATTTTTTTTAAGGAATTTTTTTTAAGGAAGTAATTTTGTTCTTTGGATTTGCTTGCTGTTTGATAGGTTTTCATGCTGTAGGAGGGGCCATCATGAGTATTTTTTTTTCTCTGAGTGGATAATACACTTGACTAACAACTGAGATTCTCCCATTATTTAAAGTGCTGTGATAAAGTTGTGGTGTTGGTGGTGTTGGTCTGTGTGTTTGTAGTTGAGCTCTCTGTTTACTCTCTGGTGTGTATTGCCATATCCAGCAATGGTGGCTTTTTCTGTCTAAAACTTGTGTTGAACTGAGTCTCTTGTGGGAAGAGATTCACCTGTCTGGTGCTGCACAGTGCTTTTAGGGGAAATTAAACAAACAAACAAACAAAAAGTGTGTTTAGTTAAATTGAACTGTACCAAACTTATGTAGAGAAAATATGTTTCTGGCTAAGGGAACAAATAGTTTTGAACTGAAGCTAAATTCTATTCTAAAAAAACCCAAAGAACCAAAACAAGTGACTGAAAATTCAGTCCTTACAGAAAGTTTGTCTCAGAGGTGTTTTCATTACTTAACTATGTTCACTAACAAATTATGTGGAGGCAGGTGTTTGGGAGTTCTTTTATCATATGTCCCTAAATGTGCTTTCTTTTTTATTTTTTTTTTAAACTTTCTTTACAGTATAAAATAGTTCATTATTCTGCTAACAGCCAGCGCTGCTTTTGTGGAGTTTAGTGGGGGGTTTTTTTGTAATTTAAAGCCAAACAAATCAAAATGAAGGTAAATTCAGCTGTTTCTTTATTTACTCTGCATGAAGAAACCAGTGAATTCTAAACTTACTATGTAAAAGAATGCTGGGTTTTTTTAAGACTTGCAGTCAAATTGATGCAGTGGATGAAAGTTATTTTGGTCACTGTACTTGTTTCTTTTTCCTTTGCATTGTAAAGTTATTTATTTTTGTCCCATTAAGAAAATGGTGGAGTGTAGCTAGGAAGAGTATAGATCACATAGAAAGTGATGTCAGGTTTATGGAACAGGTTCTGTTCTTGCATATAATTGAATCAATCCTAGGTAAAACCAGAAATTTAATGTGAAATTTAAATTAGTTTACAGTATTCTTTCAAGGTTTAGGTACTGTTTTAAATTTTTTGCAGTAACTTATGAGCTCTTTTAAGAAGAGTTGGAACAAAATAGTTACAGGAATGTTTGAGGTCAAGCTGTCTAATATTTATTTTAGTAGTATATGATAGTTTCCCTTTCTGTTGGAGAGCTAACTATTTTGTAGCATCTCAAGTGCATCTGTATTGACTGTTATTGGATGCGGAAAATTTTCAGGATGACACAATGAAATCATCAAAATGCACTCATTTTGGGGATGTTGTTATTCTATTTAGAAGTTTTATGTAAAGGAGTTGTACTTTTGTCCCAGTTCCTCTTTATGCACAGTTGTTCGGAAGTAGAATCAGTTCTGTGAATGCAAAATCTGTTTCTGCTAAGAGGATGTTAAAGTGGAATCTCGTGATCTCTAACCACAACAAATTAATTTCTGGGTCAGAAGCATTGTACAGTATAGATGCAGTAAAAGCAGCAGGTGAGCTCAGCTGCAAGAAGCCATTTATGAGAACTTACTATAAGAGTAGAGTTGTGTAGTTAAGTCGTGATGGAAATATGGGATACTTGGGCATAGTCTATAGGTGTCAAATGTGATTTTTGTAATAGGTTAGCAAAATATCAAGCCAGTTTTTCAAAATTAAATACGTTTTGGAAAATATGTTTTCCCGCTAACTGATAATGATCATTGTAAAATACGTTAAATGTATGAGTGGTAATCTCTCTTCTTATTTCTGTTAACTCTGAGCACCCCAAAAAATTGAGTTTTAATCAACAAGCCTGTATTCTTTCTTGGTGGTTTCAGCAGTTCATGAAAGAGTTATTAGTACTCTTCAATTATGCATTCATTTACCTTAGCGATGCATTTACAGTTAGTGTTGATTTATTGAATTTGGCTGATGCCAAGCAGTTTCAGCAGATTTCTTTTTCTTGCTGTATAAGAACACAAAATAAAGCAGTAGAGAGGTGTTTATAGCCTTGGCATAATTTTAAATTGTAAACTTACCTGATTTTTATGAGGAAAAAAAGGAAAAAAATGAGGCTTGTTTGTGTTGGTTTTGTTGTTGTTTTCTTATCCATCTCTTTGGACTTTTAGAATTCCTTTCTGAAGCCCAGACTTTGTCTGCAGAACATCAGCAGCTCATGGAGTACCTTTTTCAGCTACAGGGTAATAAGCTCTGTAGCAGGCTTGTGTGGAGCCTTGTACTTAGAATAGATTTTTTTATATTCATAAGCTGAAATTATTGATTTTTTTTTGTTGTTTTTTTTGGCAGTTCCAGAAATGAATTAAAAGATCTTATTTACCTAAAGGGATGTCAAAGAAGAAGGAAGAGGGACAGTATAGTGTGAAATGGAATTGAAAACCAGTTTCTTGATGTTTATATGGTGTCCTTGCCTGTATGAATAAGAGGGAGAAGAAAAGGATCTTGATACTTTCGAAAAATGCCCTTCTTTGTTTTGTATCATAATGGGGGTTAAATTTAAGTAGGCACTGTTGGACTGAGAGTTTCAGTGGTTTGTGGCAGGAGGTGTTGGGTTCCTGATAACCCACATTGCTTCACTTCTGTTTGTTTCATGTTTTCTGTTTACATGTTTTTAAGTTATCTGATTGGTTTGCTTCCAGATTTAACAGTATCCAAGCCTGAGATCCAGTATATTAACACAGCTGCAGTGAAATAGGCTTTTCTGCCTGCCCAGTGCTGCTGCAGAGGGAAGAGATTGTCGTTCCTCTCTTGGGACTGAGAACTTCAAAGCTTTCATTTTCCTGATAAAGCCCTTCCTAAAACTTGTATATTTTGAGATGTTGTGTTTCAATTTTCCATGGACCGACAGAATCTAGGTCCTGGAGGGAGGCAAATCTTCTCATTCAACACTGAATTCTTGTTTTTCTGAGTAACAGAAACATTAGGTATGTTTAAAACATGGTGACTACAGATGAGAAAACTGTTTTAAAAACTTTTTTCCCTCTTGTGGTGTTTCAGGTCTCTCCCCAGCCCCAATGAGTGCTTTGCTTTTAACAGGATGCTAGAGGTAAAAAGCATATACACAGATGCTGTTATTACTTTATTAAGGGAGGAAAAAAAAATCCATTTCTGGATATTTGGTGATTATTTGATTTTTTTCTTCTATGTACACCAGTCATTAGATTGTTTCATTTTATGTACCTATGTATCTTTTTTCCTGTTTATATTCTTTATTTCAATGTTATTTTTTACAAAATGGCAAGATAATTTTTTTTCCTCAAAAGCATATTAGCCATGACATTTTAAACATAATTAATAAAAATAATTTATTGGAAGTACTTTAAGGAAATTTTCTAACAAAATTTAAGTCTACAGTAAATTGTCAGTAAGAATATACTAATAAAGTTTCATTGTATTTCTCTTCTGTTATTGTGGTAAAATTCTTCAACAGCAGTTGTCTCCATCATTTAATGCGAAGGCCAAAGTGGTTAGATAACAAGTATACTTACTTTAGTTCATTTGAAATTAAATTATCATTCTGAGTTTTCCATCCCTTGTTCTGTAATTCTAGTTCTTGCTGTCAGTTCAATTTAGAATCCGTTGTACTCTCTGAATCTACAAGATATGAATGGGAAAGAAGACCTAAGAAAATGTAAAAAAACAATAATTAAAAATATAAAAAAGGCTTGTACTAGGCAAGAGCATCTGAGAAGATGTTTTGTGAAAGAGTGAAGTGTGTAATCTTTAAATATTCTTTGTATACGTGAAATGCTTTTGATCCTGTTTTGTATTCATGCTTAGGAATTTCTTCTCTTAGCCACAGAGGTTAGATTAGCAAGGGCAGATGACTTTACTGGACTTCCGGGCACTTCTTTTCCAGAACCCCATCCTAGCTAGAAAGTGATGGCTCAGTGCCTTCACTTGCTGCTCTGAATTTTTGCTGGGACTGGTGTTCTCTTGCAGTGTGCAGTTGAATGCAAATATGCTGCTATAGCTTTGGAGTAGCAGCATTAGTGCTTTGTACTCCATGTTATTTTCTTGTTGTCCAGGATTCTTGTTTCTTGTTTATTTCGAATGAATTACTTGAGCAGTGCCAGCATTCCTGAGAGCTGGTCACATGAACCTGGCAGAGCAATGTGTATTCTGTGCAGACTTTTTTTTTTGTAGGTGTTGTTCTTCCCACTTCCCTGGGGTTGCTGTCAGCCTTTGTTTTAACTTGAATATTAAAATTTCAATTTGTGAGAAAAAAAGTGGCTTTTAATGATTAAATGAAACAGGAGGGTGAGTGTGGGATGCAAAACTGGTAGACCTGCTTTACTTTGCTTGTGATGATCCTCCTTTGTCACAGTTCTTGTTCTTGCGGAAGGTTTTGATCTTGAGTGATCTTTTGCTTAACTTATAGGTGTTACTGCTCAAAAACTCAGCGTACACAAACTGCCACTACTGCTTGTAAAATGCTTGTTCCTCTGTGTCGATGCTTGTATTTTATTCAGTTGTTCACTTATCCTAGAGAAAATGCTGGAAGGACTTGCTCTGAATTATACTATGAAATATCTATGATTAGATAATCATGTTCTGGTTTATATAGTGTTTCAGCTGTCTTATGAAATTTCTGTGTCGAGCTGCGTTGAACAATTTCACTTTTGGAAACTCTTCAAAATACATGATTGAAAACTTTTTTTCCTATATTTATGAGGGCTTTTAGAGATAAAGGGCCTGGTTTTATATGTTGATGGTTTCTATATGTTCACCTTACAAAGATCTGTGCTTTTCTAAGTGTAAAACTTGAAACAACAAAACAACGTGGTTGTGTCAGAGATTAAAATACTTTATTTTAGGGGGCAAGGGGTCTAAAATTAGTCTTTGAGCTTTGTAAACCTAGGGCCTTGTTTTGTCTTTATCTGAGATGCCATGCATGTTTGCAGCTTTGTAGAAGCACCCAGCTGGGTGTTCTTAATCCATGGAGCCTTGTAGGAATGAACTTAGTAAGGGAGACTGCAGGATTAGTGTCCAAACCAGTATAAAGTCAGACTAGGTCGGTATTTTGCTCCTTGGCTGTAAAGGTTCATTCACATGATTATCTAATTTTAAGTAATAAACTATATAATTCAAAGCATTTAAAGTATTTATTTTTTAAACCAATATTCTACCAGTAAAATTTGGAATATCTTTATGGCACTCGCTCTGCTGTAAAATTTTTTTAAAAGTCAGCTGGCTATAAATCATGATAACTTAGATTTTTCACCTTGCCTCCTATTAGTACTATGGAAAACATTTACTCAGGCATTAGTACTGTCTCTTATCTCAGTATGGTTTATAGATCATTAAATTCCAGCCTCTCTTAACATGGTATAATTTTTTGGCAAGTATTGTCCCTAGTTTTATTTGGTAATTAAACTTTGCACAGCTTTCCTCTTTCACAGTGAGCATCACCTTTTATATTTTAGTGGACTTTTATTAATTATATGGAGAATGTAATAATGTGAAACACAAATGCCATACACCCTGCAATTTCTGGAGTGCGTTGAGGTGTTGGCAGTTTAGATAGCATATCCACATGATATAGTTTGTTTTGTCCTGAAGTACTGGGATGTGAGATTTACCTGACTGTTGACCTCTTGGGACTGCTCTGAAATAAGGTGTTTATCCTGTGCAATCCTAGTCAGCAAAAATTTAAATGAAAATAAATACACTAGGAGAAGCCCTTGTGCTGGTCTGGCAAGGAGGTATGAAATGGTACCACGTGCTTGATAATGGCCTCCTCGGAGAAGGGTCTCTAGCACAATGTGATGTTTCTTAGTGGAATGACAAACTATGCAAAATGCTTGTTTGTCATGATTAGGTAGTGAATTGTTGAGCAGGGCCTGATGTCTGCCATGGACTGAAGGCCAGAGAACTAAATACAAAATAAATCTTTAATGAAATTTGGTGAATCCAATTTATCTTTTAAGACAAACAGAAGTTACAGCCTTTGTGTACAAACGTAGAAAACTCTGTTAAAGTGAACTGAGAATAAACTAATAGATCACTGCTTTGACTGTGGTTTTCAATTGATAAGTTTGTGGTGATTTTTCCATATAAAAACTTCCCTTGGTAGTTCAGTATAAAGTCTTAAAACCTTAGCCAGAACAATTTAACGGCAACATTAACTCTTCAGCTACCCTTCTGCTGAAATATGCAAGTTAGCAAAGCACTTAATATTTAGTGTGGCAGCAAATCAGGGTAACTGACTGCTGCCTAGAATGTGTCCGGAAAAATTGTTTTCCGACATATTGCTTGTTTACTTTGGCTCTAGTTACCTGTGTGCACTGCAGAGAATGAAAGAATTCTGTTTCTTAGAACTGGCATCTTTAATGTGTTTGGGACTGATTTGTTTGAGATTGCTTTATGCGTGCTTCACTGCTGTAGTTGTATAGTAATGTGGGTGCTTGAAATTAAGTTTAACATAGAAACTGAGATTGTTTGCAGGGTGTCTTTCTTGAGAACAACCTTACATTTTTGACGTGGATCTATTTTTCATCCTTAATCCCGCTATGGTTCTTGTAAAGATTATAATATATTCTTATTGGTGTTCAGAGATAAAGATTTGAGAGTTAGAGTGGTAGTTTTATAGAAGTCTCAGAGAACTTTGTATCTTGACGTTGAATAAATTTCCCGTGTGTGTGGAGTTGTATGTTGAAATATAAGACACGAGAAGTAACCTAATTGTTCTCTCTTTGTATTTCCATTTGGTTCTGTTCTGCAGTTGGAATACCAACACAACAGTTTTCTGCATTACTGTCACAGAAGTCCAGAAACTTGCACCAAAATTGGAGTTCACCATGCTCCAATGTACAGTAGACTCTAAAGCAAAATGTAACATAGTCCTGGTAACTTGAGGTAGTTGTCTTCCAACTTCCCACTAGATGTTAGTAATTCTTCTACTCATTCTACATTGACCTGCTTAAGAGAAGCAAAGCTGTAGTTGAGTGTATAAAGGGGATATATGTAAGAGGTTTTAACTGATATAGGCATGTTTGTTGCTGTTAGTTTTAGGGGTGTTCTTTTTTGTTCCCTTGTAATCCCCCTTCGTTTGATTCTCAGTTGTGAGATTTGCCCTTGCTTGGTTGACAAATTTTCAAACTCTCTCCATATCATTCTGTCAGTGCAGGTGATGATTTGGCTTTGCAGCCTTGGTGTCAGTGTGCAGCTGGGCACCACGTTTTTTGTATTTTGTGCAAGGTGTCCTGACTCCTGGTCAAAGCTGGGACTCTCTTTGAGAGGAGCTTCTTGACCCTTTGTACTTTGTACAGTGTTGGCCTCGCAGGCAGATTCTGGAGCCGTTGTCTGGAATGCGTGTCTAATGCGTTCCACTCAGACCTCAGTTCCATTCCATAATGTTAGCTTTAATTGGCTATTTTTAAACTTTCATGTACAATTTCGTTGTACATGGTAAATTACCACCCTCTTCGCCTTTTCCTAAGAGTATGAGAGTAGAATCCAGACTCGCTTTCCTGTGCTGCCTTTTGGTATTGCCCTTGAGCTCTTTTAGGACAGCACTGGTAGGTAGTGTTTCTGTCAGAGGACAGACTTTCTTTCTAGTGGGTTTTTTTAAACCTCTGATCTTCCAAAGACTGTACCTTAAACATTGTGTTGTATTTTTGAACTGAAATCTGCATTTGGAAGTTATAAAGAATTAATACTTCTTGCCCAAATAAGTATCTCCAGTTAATAACTGTTGCCTAATTCTTCTTGTGACTAGAGTGCCAGTTTGTCCTCCAAGTGATTTTTCTTTTCTTTTAAATATTCCTATACTTTAATTTAATTACTTTCTTTGAGTGCATGAGGACTTCAGGGCAGCATCAGTCCTATAACCAAGGCTGGTCTTTACCATGTAAGAATGCCATTGTAGGTGCTTCTAAAGTGTCAGAATGAGTGTCTGTTACTGTGTGGGTTTCATCTAGACTTAAATGCTTGATCAGAGCCATTGCCAGAGCCATTTTTGAGAAAGAGAGGTAGTTGAGTTACGTGAGGAAAATAATTGGCAGTGCTGCATATAAAACAAATTTTGCAGTTCAAACTCAAAACAGTGATGAGTCTCTTGTTTGTACTTACTATGAGTGAGGTAAAACAAAGCCTGCCTTTATTCTCCACATCAGGCTTATGAGCTCATATTTTGGCTTTTCCTTTCCCTTCCCTTTCTGACATGGGCTCTTGTCTTTTTTTCTCCTTGCTAAACAGACAGTAACTCTCCACAATATTTTTAATCTCAACAAGATGTCCAGTGGCTGATGATACAAAAGTGTTGCATCAACAAAGAGGGGATGATACCTGGAGCATTCCAGGTCTAACATTTTTGGCTGAGGGGATGTGTATTGTGGCCACGGATTCCTCCCGGCACAGCATGCTTGCTTTGGGCAGGAGACTACTTTTCATTGTCTCCTGTTGTGTGGCTCCTTGTTCCTTACTTTAGGCTTCCCCAAGAAGTTATGACTGGGAGTTTCATGGTTTTAGATGAAAGAGCTGTTGTCTTACTGAATTATCTCCTTTCTGTCTATATTTAAGGCAAAGTTGGCAGGTAAAAAACCCCCCGATACAGTAAAACAAAAGCTCTCTTATGATAATATCTGAGTCTAGATTAGAATAAAAGTGAAAGAATGATTTAATATTTTTTTTATTTACCCGTGTTTGTTGAGGCTGCCTGCTTACCTGTAGTCCATAGGCACCAAGCAGTGGAACTGACCTCGTTTCATTGAACTTAAGGTGGGTTCCTGGGCCCTAGTGGGATCTAACCTGCAAAAATTTTTCTACTGAAATAGATCATGAGGCGTATTAGATTATTTGGAATAGAAAAAGTAATATTATGGAATTTGAAAATAATACGCATTTGTAATCATGGATATTTAGTAGCCATGTAATGTGCAAGTGCTTGTACTCCTAAATTTTTGAGAGAAAAATTACTTTAAAGCCTGAAAGAAACATTTTCAATTTTTTAATGCTCTAGTGCAATATTTTAAGGTAATGGCATTTTTTACTGACTGAAGTGAACCCAACTCATGAAACTTTTCATTCACTAAAAGTATAGCTGATGCTTTTAAAAAGTAAGGACTTAAGAACTTCCTCATGACAGCTAAACTTCTTGACACCATATAAAAATCTGCTTATACCACAGTTCAGCCTTGCAGCGCTGATTTTATTGTGTGAAGAACCTATCAGAAATAGATCTATAAGCTTGTTGTTCCCTAGACATCCCTGTTCGTTATGTACAACTGTTCTTGTTTGTAGTCTGTGTTCCTTCACAGCATGAAACCTTCAGCCACCTCTGCAGCCATGTCTTACACAGTTTCCATCAGGTAATACTTCCAGTCATGAAGCTTTCCCCAGTTTAATAAAGGTAAGGTGGGATAATTTGTTGATTGCTACCTAAAAGCAGTTTAGGTCATTAACCATTGCAGGAGGGGAAATTAGGGCATGGGTTTGGTGTCTTTTTTTCTTTTTTTTCCAAATCTTATTTTTGATGCAAAGGCAGTTCTGTCGCCAGCCAGTCCAGCACGTGGAGACTCTCCCCCCCGCCATAAAACAATGAGCACATTCAGGCACAACTAGTGTTTTCAGTTATTAAAAAACGGAGCCGTCTGTCTCTGCCTGTGACTTTAATCTTTAAGCCTTTATTCCCTGTACCCCACCCCCTCTTTCTTTCCCCAACCTTTTGTTTGTGAATTACAGAGCTACAGGATATGTGGGCCTGGAGTTTCTGAATGCATTGTACATTCCCCTGGCAATTCCCCGACTGATGTTATTTCAGTATTGTGGAGGGTGAACAGAAAATTAAAGAATACATTTTTCATTGCCCCTAGCAGTCTTCAGTTTTATTTATTCTGAGGACAGGAGAGAAGAAAAAAAAAAAAAAAAAGAAAAAGTAAAATGTAAACTCTTAATTTTTTTTTTTTTTTGAAGAAAGTCTTGTTTTGCATTCTTACATGGAACACACGTGAGAGTTGTGCAGGAATATCTTCCCATACTCTACCATAACTATTTTGGTAGGACAACGTGTTGCATGCAGTATTGTAAAAACATAATAAGACTGGATTTTAATTCAAAAGAAGCTCTTTAATGCAGGGTGCAAGACCTTTGCTTACTTTGTTTCAAAGACAGGGACAAGGTAGATTAGGGCTTGTAATGATTTAAGAGCAGAATCAGGTACTCTTTTTCAGCTTTGTATGAAACATATTTTTTGTAGAAGAATGATTTAGAATCAGATGGGTTGGAATTTTAGTTTTGGGCTTGGTGACTTTGTGACAGAATTGTTTAGGAAAATTTATTTTTTATAATCTTGTAGAAATATGCTCTTGATATGCACAAGGTTTTAAATAAATTTCTTACTAGTGGTGGTTGAGCTATCTAAAGCCGCAGGTGCACTATAAGATTAGTGTCCTTGAATTGACAGAGGGGTGGAAAGAAGAGAATCCCATAGCAAATCTGTGATAATGGCGATAATTTGTGTGTTTCTTGGGGATTCCAGTGTGTTCCATGATTTTCAGAGTAGTTGACCTAAAACATTGAATTTAAGTAGAGAAAAGTTAATTGGAGTCAAGAATTTAAAGGTGATTCAGCAGTATGTTTCAGGTACAACTTTCATATCTGTACCTGGTTTTGACTGCATGCAAACCAGCATTTATAGGTTTTGGAAGTTTGGAGTTGCATATCTAAATGTATATTCAGGTCTGTCTACCTGTGTGGTGGTCCTTATCTCCACAGACTGCTGCATGGAACTTTTCTTTAGACTGATATTTCAAAAAAATGGCAGAACAGTGAACAAGAATTTACAGTGAGATATCCTCTGGCTAGGCAGGACTTGAAGAAGTTAACATGAGAGATAGCAAAAAAGTCTCCTTGTCATCTAATATTCAACTGATAAAAACATGCTTAAAGTAATTCTAACGTGTTCCAAGATGTTTATAATTCCGTAATTCTCCAAAGCACCCCGAGGGAGTCAATAGATGCGCTGTAGTAACAGTTCTCCACTCCTCTGGGAAGGAAAAAAAAAAAATAGTTGGTCATTAAGCATAGCAGATTATTTTTATCCTGAGATTCAAGTACTAAAATTGTGTATTGCTTGTGTAAGGATTTCTGAGATGTGCTGGTTCGTCTTATTACAACATGGAGGGTATGGGTGTGACTGAATGCTAGATATGCTAATGGAAAGATACCATGTTGTAAAAATGTTAAAAGAACTTGAAAAGTTGAAGAGCTGAGTGTGAAGTAGTAGTGAAAGAGAACAGAATTTATAGAAACTTTGTAGTTACTGTTCATGAGTCTGGTTTTGCCCCCTCTCTGAGTCCAGTACTGGGTTGGTATGTAATAGTAGATTCAAATATGGACAGAAATAAAAACACATTAGTTAGGAAACAATTCAGTTGGTCTGGTCTTGAAAATCAGGGTGTTAAATTGTCTGAAAAGCTAATATAGGGGTTAACTTACTGAAATAGCTCACTGCTTTGAGGGAAAATATGTGCACTGGTGGCTGTTCATGTGCTTCTCTCCCTGAAAGAGTCTTGGAAAATAGATCAGGTTATTCCAGTAATCTTTGTACTGCTTTTCTCTTTCCAGTATAAACCTGGTTTTGCGTGACTTATAATTTGTAGTGAAAGGCATACTGATATAAGCTGCTGTTGGCTCTGGCCTGAGCATCCTGTAGTATCAGGGAGGTAGCAGGAATTTCCATGGTTGTCAGTACCACAGAGGCTTTCACTCAGTATTTGTCTCCACACTCCAGTTAGTGGAGAAAGCTCAGGTGCAACATTCTTGAAGCTGGGAATAGTCTATTTCTTTGTGGTGTGAACTGAGTCATTAGAGATGGAGCAGAGGACTCCAAATGTGTGGAAGTCAGAACTGAAGATGGGCTCATGTCCTCATTGGTACAGGTTCCATGCCTTTGCAGTTCTTCCAGATGTTTGATTCTTTTTATACTGCTAAGCTACTATATTCTCTTTCAGGTCTTAGAAATAGCTTCAAAGATGGTGTCTGTCTGTAATCTTTGAAAGATACAAAGGACAGAATGGTCATACTTGTATTTATATTTTTTTTGCAACATATTTAACATTATCACATGCAAATATAATTACTTTTGTTTTCTTGAAACTTGGCAAGAGGTCTTGTAGGGAGCAAAAGTAAAGCTCATATGGGTAAAGACTATAAAAAGGATATTTTTTTTTTTCTTTGTGGTCCTCTGATCTGTTTGCTTTTCAGTGTTTACATACAGTAAAGACTTTATGGACCATCAGGGACCATTTATGGTCACGATATAAGGCCCAAGTGTAATGTTACCTAGCATTTAGCTCTTAAGAGCAGTGCAATACATGTGGCCTTGATACCAAAACAAAATACCTCTGAATGACAAGTCTGAGACTTGAACTAATCACTCATTAGGCACTAGGAAAGCTTACTAGAACCCTGAGCACACAATATCATCTGAGGAGGTCAAAGCAGGGTTTTACAAGTATCCATTTTCCATTTTTTTCTACTTTTTTTCTGAGGCATAAACATAAAAGTGTTGATTTCTTACACAACTTACTGTCACATTGTTTCAGAAACCTTATTTTATGAGCTAAACAACTCCAGGCAAAAGAAACAGGGCACTTCATTGCCAATCTCTAAGTTTGGTTTTGGTATGAATTGGTGGAATTACATGTGACAGGTTTTTTGACATTTGGAAACTTAGAAATATTGAAATAGCCTGAAATATTTTATAGCCTGAATTCCAAAATATGAAACTGAACTTTTTTCTGCTATATGTAATATAGGCAGGTAATGCAAAAAACCAGACAAATGAAATCCCACCAAAAATCCTGGACAAACCAGGTTTACTACTTGGATAGTAATAACCCAGTTGGTTTCTTCTATGCTTTCTTTTGCTTTCAAATCTATGAAATAATAGTTTTTCTTACTATATGCCACAGATTGTACTCCATGGCTGATGAGCTGTATAATGACATTCAGTCTAAAATGCTAAGTGACTTCACTGTAGTTTTGTGCAGTATCCTAAATATTTAACTTCTCAGCTTTTACTGGTGTCTGTATTTGCGTTTACATATATATGAATGACACTTTAAAAAGTTAATGTTTGCTAACTAATTCACAATTTATGCACTTTCGACTTCAAGCCAAGAAAGAAATTAATGCAGCTGAAATACCACACTGTTGAGTAATTCAGCAAATGCTGCCTTTTTTTGTAGCAGTCATATGTGTCTGCTCAGAATGATTGTTGCTCTTCCAAGATATGTAGGCTTTTTTAAACTGTACCATAATTTATGTTTTCAGCATTAACATAAGTCGAGATCTGTTTTGGACTCTGTCCAGTTTGTGCCCTGTTAATATAGAAATTCAGATCTAGTAATAGATCTAGTAACTAGTATAACCTAGTAATAGGTAATATTACTGAAAAGGACTTTCATACATATGGAAGAAGGATGACGTCTTCTCTCATATGGTGCTTTACCTCCATTTTTACATGTGCTATGTATTACATGGCATTTCATGTTACAAGGCAAGGATTGTTTGCCTTGCTCTCCCCTCATTTTCTATAGGATTTTCATTTGGGGTGATTTTCTGGTTTTTGAGAGAAATATTTATTCAAAGAACAGGAATTTAAATGCTAGACCCTAGTAGTCATTCATCTGGTTTGCTACATTTTCTTTGGAACTAGTAGAAATGAGTGTTTTTCAGGGGCAAACCAAGAAAGTCAGTGATGGAATAAGGTATCCCTTTCTTTAAGTTTTGTCTTAATACCTCTTACGCAGGATAAAATAGTAAATGTTTTATTAAAAAATGATGCTTCATCTACCTGAATGTAGCTTTAAAATCTTAATGGTGTAAATATCAAAGCTGTATTTTTATTTGTCTAAAGACAAATGGTATTTAGCAGCACTGAATTGGAATTGTTGTGCTGCTTAAAATTATGTAATTGATTGTACTCTTTTATTGGAGGTGTTTTATTTCCCTTCTTGCACTCAACTTCGTCTGCTTTTATCACTGCGTGCTGTTAACATGGATTTTTCTTTGTGAAGAACCTAACTGCATTTGTCTTGTTTTTTTTTTTGAAGCTATTTTATCTTTAAGTTTCCTTTTCCAGAAAGTGACCAGATCAAAATGCAGTATTTCATTTTATTATTACATTCTATATAGGCAAAGTCTGATACTTTACCTTTCTTTGCTGTTTCTAAACTTAAACCAATTTTGCGTTGAACAGCATATAATGACTGTATCTTTTCAGAATTTTCTGAAGTAATTGCACTAGTTTTGTGTATATACACGCGTACTTAAGTTTCTTTCAATTTTTTCCTAACAATATGTGGACTTTTATTCTGCTTTAAGTTCCTCTGTAGTTCCTCAGGCTGGTGTTCAGTGAACCCTTTGGCCTGCAGCAGCATCTTGTCCCTAGAAACGGGAGGTTTACTATGCTCTTTCCCTTTTTCCCTTTGCAGCTCTTGGCTGTTTGGTCCTCCCTTGTGCCAACTTTGGCTCTCCCTTGGAGTGCTGCAGGAGCTGGGTCACCTCGCCAGTCTCAGGGGAACTCTCTGGTGTGGCTGGGTTGAACTAACTGTTGTGAGCTTCAACTTTGCCTTTTGTCAGACCCTCCATAACCTGTGGGAGGCCTAAATGAACACAGTGGTGGGGAAGGGTAACTGGGAGCAGGAACTTCGAGCTCATGGAGCTGTAGCCTCCATGGCCAGGTGCCAGAGCCTTTCACTGCTGTACTTCACTGACAACTAACTGCTTCTAGATCGCTGCCTATGTACAGGTAGTGATGTAGGTCGGCACAATAACAGAGTAAAAATGTGTGATCGCCCTGGCTTGAAACCACATGGGTAAAATTGCTTTTTTCGCTTGCATGTTTCGTCTTTACAGTGGATGTGAAGGATATTAATTGTGGCCTTTTCTTGGCTGGAGAAGGATGTGTCCTTAGCAGTGGCCATTACTTTTGCTGCTCTAGCTTATTCTCAGGCTGGGAGGAAGTGAGGTGCACTTAGGTTCTGTGTGTGTTGAGGAGAGGGGAGAACAAGTATGGGAAATTAATTTGTTACCTAAATTAAAAAAGTTCATAGTAATCTCTCGTTAGTAGTGAATTTCTATTTGGAAGTCTTCGGAGGAATGTTTCTCTATAATTTTACGTACTTTTTAACAAAACTACTTGTAATTTTAATGTGTGTTTAACCAGTGAATTTAGTCTGATTGCAATAAGGGCATCCTGTATTTGCCTCGCATAAGAATAATCTCTATTCTGTAAGTGGTGGAAACTGTCAAACTGTTCAGGCATTTCTTGTGCTTGTGCTTTTGGCCTTCCTCTGAAGAGGCTGCAGACAACATGGGACTCCTTACATTCTGTAAATCCTGGAAAAGGATCTCTTAATAACCTTCTTTTTACCTGTGTTGTTCTGCATTTCTTGAGAGCATTTTCACTTTAAGGTTTGTGATTTTTTTTTTCAATAACTCATCCATTTCATATCAGCTTAATCCTGTGTACAATATTGCAATAGCTAGACCAGCATATAATTAATTATTGGAAGATACTCCTCAGTCTTTCTTAGCATGACCTTCATAGAGGCTTTATCAGCTTTGTTCATGCTACTTCAGCATGTCTGATCAAGCTTACCAACATACTCTAATCATTACAGGCATTTCCTCCCTTTCAAGAACACAAACTTGTTTCTGACATGTAGTTAGAACTTACTTAAACAAGATAGATCCTTGGATGACTTGACAAAAGAGATGGTAGAAGCATTCATGCCTTTATCCTCTTCAGAACAATATGGCACACTGTTTCTTTTATGGCAGATGAAGTATAAAGTATATTCAAGGGAATTCTTGTGTGACATCTTTTGCAAAAGAACCCTTTTATTTCTTATAAGGAGTTATCACCTACTACTTGTAGTTGAGTTGAACTCACATTTACAAATAAGTAACTGTAATAGATTGGGTTATTTCACATACAAGAAATGGATGTCTTCCAATTATGCCCTTATGGCCATGCTGCTTTTCCCTTTCTAGCTCTCAGTTATAGACCAACCATAGTGGCTGGTTTTCATCTGAAGAGAATTCATGCAACGACATAATGCTTCTAATTTTAAGCTTTACTGTACACTCAGAAATGTTGTGGATTGCCAGTCTGATCTTTCTATCTGGTGTTGTGGAGTTTGAAGCTGCACAGCTCCCTGTTTGTGCTTTGAGCTGCTGATGACCTGCTTTGGAAATGTTGGTGGGATGCTTGAACTCCATGAGTTCCTTTTAAAAGTTTCCTAACAGGAGTTTTGATCCACAACCTGCATTGCTTTACAGAAGGTTTCTTCATGTGTAATTCGTATTCCCCTTTTGAGTGCATGCCTCTCCCTGCACCTCCCATTTCTGTTTGAATTTTGGGGGATTCCGTATCCTGTAAAACATTTTCCTTATTCATCACAGTGCCTCCCCTAAGGTAACTAGCAAAATCCTGTGTGACTTGTAACATCTCCCAGGGTGCAGCTGTATATGAAAACAGGGAATAATTTAGGTGTTTCTGAATAAAGTTTCTTAACAAAAAAAAAGTGGGGGGAGGGGGCTGTGAAAAGGGAAGTTGAATACTCACTGCATGATATAGACAATATTTCCTGAGACAGGAGATACTAACCTCAAAGAATTTAAAATAAAACATTGATTATTTTTTTTTTGAAAATGGAATAGTGGAGGTAAAAATGGTAGAATAGTTGGTCTTTCTATCCTGTGTGCAGATGAAATTGATTAAGCCTTAAAAACTTGCCTCAGTCCACCCGGTTTATTAATTGAAGAATTTCCTCTTCCCCAGAATGGGAAGTGCACATTAAAGCAGAGCTTTGCCCTTGAGTAGCAATGATACTTGAGAACGGTACATTTTCTACAATCCTATTTTCTCTTCTACACTAGAGGAAATCCTAACATAGTAAAAAGCATATATTTTTTTAGAAAGTATGTTTAAGGAAGTCTTCTTTCATTTCCTTGTAGTGCATGAAATCAAATTATAGCCCATGGCCCACAATTATTTTATTTTTAAATTTCAAATTTCATTTTCTGCTTCCTTTTGCTGCCCCTGAACAAGAGTTGTACTGTTTGTGGAAAGTCAGCTAAAAAGAGTAGCACAAACAGGACAGGACACAACTTAAAGAAGCCATCACTCAGAATCTGTGCCTATATTCCGTGTTTGTGTGGCATGCAAAACCTCCCCTTTGTTCACACAGCGACCTGATCACCTTTTCTTCCCTCTACTAATGAGGTTTTGCCTTTTGAAGCCATGTCAGCTTTATATTGATGTATTATTGGGAATCTAGTACAATACTTTAGTTATGTTTGCCAAAATTACACAACTTAATAATGCGCTAATATTCTTGATCTACATTTGGTAAAGACATACCAGTTGAGATTCTGCTTATTTATTGAAAATGCCCTTTGGGTGAGCTTTTCAGTCAGGAATTGGTAGCTAATTTAGTGCTTGGAGATTATAACTGGATGATTCTGAAAGTGGACTCAGTGTGTGTATAATAAAATAGTAATGCATTTTTGGAACTGATAAATTAATACATGAGGCTGAAGTGTTTGCTTGTTTGTCTTACTGGATCTAATAATGTCATCTTTTTCTAAATTAGTGTTAATACTAAATTTTGCTGTAGGCACACAGCTCAGTCTGGGAGTTCAGGTATAAAATTTACAAGCATGCAACAGGCTGTACAACTGGAGGGTGTTTTGAGTTCATGTACATGCAGAACTGCAACAGCCTCTGTGGTTGAGGTTGAAGGAGATTTGTTATTTAAGATGCAATGTTCTGTTCCAGAATAAAACATGGCAATTACAGTGCTTTACTGTTTTTGCAAATGTGTCTTATGTCTTGGATACCCCATGGTGCTCCCTTGTTAACACTGGCGTAAGAGCTGTTTTTTACTAATTGTATGTGACACTAAACACATTTATGAGGAGTGAATTTGATGGGAGGGGATGAAGGTCTATAGCCTTGTTGCCTAGAACTCTAGGAAAGGCTTTTTTGCCTATTTCAGCAAAGGTTTGAAGATATATTATACTAAATAATGCAAATAGAGAGAATGCAGTGGATTTTCTCCTAAAGATTAAAAGTTCATTACTGCATACTTTTAAAATGCATACTGTTCTTTTTCAGTGTACTAAGGCAGCACCTGGTGGGTTCTTTCAGGATCCAAGAGTGAGAGCTAGCTAGGAATGATGTTGCAAGTAGTATAATTTTGCTCTTCCCATGAAAAAATTGTGCTGATGACCACTTTAGGGAAGCTTGTGCTGCTGCCTTCTGCTCTTGTCATAATTTCTGACATCTGTGATTCAAATGATCTCCTGAGTAAAGAGTAATAAATTACTTCCTTGAAGACTTTTTATAATCAGACGTTCTTCAAAATTCAGGAGCTAGCATGGGTTGTGTGTTCAAAGCAGTAGCTGGACCTTTTCTTTATCTTGTCTGTGAAGGTATTTTTCTTATTTTCTGATTTTTGTGTTCCCTGTCACTTTTGTGATACAAACGAGTGCTGCTGCCTCCAGGTTTGGCTGGCACTTGCAGTCTCTGTGACGCTGTGCTGCTGGTCTTATGTTTTTCTTGTATTTGGCTGTCATCCAGAATCTCTCAGTTCGTGTTTTATCTTTCTTCTTTGTTTTTCTTCACTCAGACTATCTACTTTATTTTTGCTGTGGTTTAGTTGCTTATCTTTGAAGTATAATTCCCATCTTTTCCCACCCCCTTGTGTTTTCTGATGACAACATGTTTATTTCATTTGCTTTTTACAGGGTTTCATCTGAGTTGTGTGTCATCACACAAAGGGTACTCCAATAATTGATCTTTCATTTTCAAGCAAAGTGAGAAATCATATGTCAGGATTTATCCTTCTCAATATTCTTAAACATGTCTTTGATAGATGAAGTAGCAAATAGAAGGTTACACCCCTGTTTTCTCTGTAGAAGAAAAAATTTGAGAATCTTTGTTTAACTTTTCCATTGATTCTATGTGACCTGCTTCAGTGCATGTAAAATATTTTTGATTGCTGTGCTTTCTTGTATGTAGACCGGTCCTTTGCTTGTGTCTCTGCTTTGTTCAAAGTAATTTCAAACCATTTTCTTGCTCTGAAGGCTTAAAGAATATTCAAATCGTCCATAATTTTTTCCGTGTTACTATTCTTAACTATGTAGGCCAGTATTCTGTCTCCTTTTTTGAGGAGTTCAGTTCTCTGTTCTTTCAGTGCTTCTGTTCCATTTTGCACAAGACCCCATGGCTGATACTTTGTTGTCAGATAGTGCAGGTGTGAGTAATAGTTTCACATTTTTTAATTCCTGTTACTGTTTTTTTTTTGAGTATCTACATAGTATATCTGCAATATTTTTATGTCCCAATTGAAAGATCTTTCCAAGTGAGATAGTGTTCATGAGAATACAGATACAATCCATCATTGTTTCACTGTTCCCTTGCTAAATCTTACTCTGCTGCAGAAGATTATTCAGAAATATTGTTCCTTTTGTTAACTGAACTCTGATATGATAGTGAGCTGATTGTTTACTAGAGATTATTCAAGTAGTGAATATGAAGTTAGACATATTCTAAGTCTGCTACTACAATTTATATGTTATGAGGAGAAAATGCACTGAATGAGGTGTTCCATGGTAGGTGGGAGAGGGGTTACAGTTTTGTCATCTTGCCAACTTTCCTCATTTGAAATGTGACGTTGGTGAATCCTTGTACACTTCTCTAGATTATTTTATTTTAATATTTAATGAACTTGATGCATGGCTGATGGGCAATGAAGGGAATGCGTTCTAAAATAAACCAAAATGTAAAACTGTGTAGAAGATGGGGTATTGGGAAGAAGGTGAGTTGTCAAAAAGATGGTTTATTAAATAGCTCAAAAAGGAAAATTGAACTAAGTTTTAGCATTATTTTTTTGCCTTGTTACTCAAAGGTCCTTTAAACTTAAGCACTCCTACCTTGACATGCACAAGTAGACTCATACAAAACATTACAGAACATCCTCATGCCTCGATGAGAACGCAGTTAAAGTATTTCTGTCAATGCTGTTGTGGTCTTTGCCTTGGCTCCATGACTCCTTTGAAGGGCAGCAGCTTCCCACCTTGCTTGTGTACCAGCTCTGCCTGCCATGCCTTTTCTCCCATCTTGTGCCATCTCTTAGGAGCTGTGGCCAGTCAGTACATTGAGGCTTTAGAGGAGGCACAATAATTGTGTTTACAGTGTTTGTGAACTTGTGTGCTGCTGCTTCCTTGACTTGAAGTATTTTTTGTCTGGAGTGTCATGGTATGTCTTCTGGTGTTTCTGGAGTTTTTCCATGGAACGTACAGTTACTTTTCTTTGTTCATCTTCGTGTTGCTATGCAATGCCCCAAGGCAGATGTTCTTATCCTTCTAGCAACTGGATTGATGATTTTTATGGCTCTTTTAAAGTGTTGCTGATAGATTCATAAATACAGCAATTGCAAGCATTTCCTTTGTAACAAAAGAATTTGAAGCAGTTGATTTAGAGTTTCTAGGTAAAGTGACTCCTTTTACCAAAACTACCTACTGCAGTTCAGTGCAGATTTTGTGTTCTTTTGGAGGGAAAGATACCACAATGTATCAGCTGCCCTTTTCAAGGCCAGGTTTGGGTCTGGTTGCTTTGCTTTGGTCTGACTTCATTCTGGAGCATGAGGATACCTGTGCTTTAGTAGTCACAGTAATGTTTGGTAAGGCTCAAGCTGCAGCATTTTGGTGTTACCAGAATGTCCTTTTTATAGTATTAATCAAGAATTGGACTTGATGATTTGATTTTCATTATTTATTCCCATTCCTTTTGAAGATGTCAGCTGTGTAAAATAGTGTAATACAGAAGATGTGTATTAAGTTTAAAACAGCCCTGTTGTATGTATTCACAAAAACAGATCCATTCTGACTAAGTGCTTTGTCCCACTCAAACTATTTTCATGCCTTTTGTTTCCCTTGGTTTCTGACCTTTAGGTCTGCACTTGGGTGGTGTTTAAAGTCTGAGTCTTTTGTATAGTCATGATGATGTTTGTGTTGAAATTTAAGCAAGCTCTAAATCAATACAATTCCCAAAACGATAAAAATGTAAACTACTTTTCAAGATACAAAGCCCATCTTTGGTTTGTCAGGGAGAGGTATTTGAGATGTTTGGTGAAAATTCTGCAGGACCACTGGAAATATAATTATCCAACTAATGCTCTGAAGGGCTTAACATTCATTATTACAAGATGAAAGCTCTGGTAGGTTGAAATGGTCATTTGTAGCCATAATTTTTTTCTTGTAGTTCCCACCCGCTCATTCACACATGCACTTCAACCTCTGAATGATTTCCTATCCTAAGTTCATGGGAATTAGGAACAAGGGTAGCTGTTGTAGCCATTGTAAAAACCTTAAAAACAGAAAAAGGCAAGGGAAAGGCTGGAGAGAGCAGAGAAACAAGGAACAGTTGTATTGATTTCTTCTGATCTTAAGGCCAATATTAAAAGTACTTAAGTTAGAGAGCTGGAATTTTTCATGATTTCTAGCTTTTATCATCTTTCAAAATGTGGGTTTTTTTGGCATATGACTTCAGCTTTAATTTTTTTTTTTTTTTACTTTTTTATGTTCAAGCATTCTCAACAGTTGAGTCTGTTGCACTTCACTCTTGGTATTCAGAGCATTTCAGTTACCTCAAATGATACAAGAAAATTCTGAATGTAATTAGTGAAAGGCCCAATGTTCATCGAAAGCTTCCTTGAAAACTAATTTAGATCCATGATATTCAGGGTGCTTCAATCAAAAGATTAAGGGTTCATGACAACAATACTTTGAAAAATAAAAATGATCCATTAAGCATAAAACATAATGTCAGCCTAAAATTTAGGAGCCTTTCCACAAAGAGATCTAAGAATCAGATCTCTGGTCCTGTGTTTGAAATTACTTGTTCAAGTTACATGGATCTGAATTGGGAGTGAATGGCAATACATTGCAGGTTTTAAATTACCTCTTCTTAATGGTGAGGGATTCGAGAATTTCTTTAGACTTGGGATAAACCTGTCTCTGGTGGTAATCACGGTTTTCACTTTTATGAAATTTTGGACTTGGAAAGAAAAATGGCGGGAAGCAGGTAGGGACTGAGGGTTGTGGATGTTTTTATGGGGTACCTGGTTGGCTCTTGTTGGGATTGCTCTGAGTGTGCAACTCCCTGCAGTGTTGCTGTGTGTTTCTTTGGCTGTATCAGATTCCTGCTTGGCTGTTTATATTATAATTTTTAATTGAGGCAGATGTCATGCCTGTGTTGCTACAAGCTTAATTTACTTAGTATTTTTTTTTAGTATAGTGATAACAGCCTTAGACTTGAACTATCATGTTCTTCCCTGGTTCTTTTGACTTGATAATAGCCTATAATAGCTCAAATTCCCAGGGTTTTAATTTCAAAAGAGCTGTGGCATTCAGTGCTGACTTTGATGTGTGTTTTGTTTGTCTCTCTGGGCATTTGTATGTATGCTGACAATTTTAAATGGAAACAATTTGAGAAAATGATTCTTAATTTTTTTATGCTGTGGCAATACTGACTGTGAGTTCTCCTCCAGGTGCCCAGATTATCGATTTAATGATGCTTGTGATAGATGTGACAAAAGGGATGCAGACACAGTCAGCAGAATGCTTGGTAATTGGGCAAATTGCCTGCCAGAAGATGGTGGTAGTTCTGAACAAAATAGATCTCCTTCCAGAGGGGAAGAGACAGAGTGCCATTGAGAAGATGACTAAGAAAATGCAGAAGACCTTGGAAAATACCAAGTAAGTGAGTAGTAATACTAACAGGTAACTTGTCACAAAATTTAGTTTGGCAAAAATACCAATATTTCTCTTCCAGTATGCTTCTAAACATACTGGCACATCTAGCAAAAGTGGTGAGACAAGAGTGAAAAGATTTACAGAAACTCACGTGTAATTCCAAATTTACATCTGCAAGTGTCATGTGTAGAGAAGTATTTTCATTCTAGTAAGCTTCTCAATTTAAAGATCTGCTTGGAGTTTGGGTAGGATAATACAGAGCCAGTATATCCAGGTGAAGAATTGTTGCATATGGTTACAGAAACAGTAGCTCATCTTTGCTTTGCTCAGGGATATAAGGGGGCATAACTATTGGGTCACATTTTGAGTTGAAGAATCTAAGGAACATGATTCAGATGTGCAGTCTGTGCTTGATGGTGCTTTTAAAGCACTGCTGATCTGGCTGTGATTGTGAAGTGCTTGTCCTGTTGTATCTCAGGCATGTGGAGTTTCTCAGCAACCTTTTTCCCACTTGACTTTGAATCTCCAAATGTGTGGTTTTAAAATGCTTTTCTATTCCTAAACTATTCTTATTAGCAGAATATATGCTAATACTGTTTGACAATTGCCTCTAATGGCAATTGTGGTCTTCTTGTTTTTCTTTCAAATAATTTACTTGTTGAAATATTTTCACTACACACATAGGTGGAATTCCATAGCAGTAAGCAAAGTCAAGGCTGTTGCAGTTGTAGAGTTGATGTTGCCGCCAGTGCTGGGGAAATTATTGTAGTGTTGTCAGGAAATTGTATGGAAGGCAAAAAAAAAAAAAAAAAAAAAAG
>VZUI01084591.1:0-37158 GCA_013401135.1 Cettia cetti | reverse complement strand
CCTCCCCACCCCTCGCTCGCTCCCTCTCTCCTCCCTCTCGCCGCTCTCTTCCTCCCTCCCTCTCTCTCTGCCGGCCTCATCGGAGAGAGTTGCAGGTACCTTACCTCTCACTTCCCCGCCACCCCCCCCACAGACCCCCCCCTCCCCCTCAAATTTTAGGGCGCAGGAGCCCGGGGAAGCCTTTTCATTTTTATTTATTTATTTATTTTAAATCTCTGTTAAATAAATAAATAAATAAACAAAACAAAACAAAAAAATCTTTGGAAAAATGACTCTTGACGGAGTCAGCTCTGAAAACAGGGTTACACCCCAGGAGCGAGCGGCAGCGGCGCTGGATCCCATCAAAACAGACTGCCTGATGTGGCATGTGCTTCTCTCTCTTTGCAGTTCCTTCTGGGCCTGTGTGGACTAGGGGCACAACGTGGCGCCTGACTAGCAGGAGGGGAAAGCGGAGACTCCTTCAGGTTTCCAAAGAGGTCCGAGCGGACAGCATTAGTAAGTAAATTCTCTGTGCTTGCCTACTGTCGCTGTGTTCTCAGGCTTGTCCAGACCTTTTCTTAGCATTCACACACATACGTATGCACAGACACACATTTTTATATATGCATTTATACGTGTGTATATATATGTGCATGCATTTCAGTTTTCAGGTTACTCTTCTGGTCAGACAGAAACTTGGCTGTGGTAACTTGGAACTGCTTTTAGTAACAAGGTGCATTAAGTGGTTTGCTGGTTTTTTATGAGTGAAGAAAATTGAGGGTGAATACTTGTTTAAAGAAACTGAGAGTGGCAAGTATTGTGTAATGTCATGCTTCAGTGCAGGTGTAGGTATGTGGTAGAATACAGACAAAATCTAAACAAAGAGATGCTCCCTCAGGAGAGGTCTGCAGGATGGTCTGACCTGCAAAGCAATGCCAGGTGACAGGACAGTTTAATATAAAATGTGCCTGAGTTATGGATACTTAAGAGTATTTTTGTCCGCATTCGGTTATAAGTATTTTTAGTCCGTGTCTCTGAAGTTCTTAATTTTTTCATCAAGTTTTGTATGTATAAAATGTATGTATATTTTTTTCTTCTAAGGAGGATGACAGTTCCAGACAACAGCTTTTCTTTCTGAAGGTTTTTATGGAGCATATTTAAAAGTACTGATGACACTCTTTTTGATAGGAGAGAAAGATCTAGGGGAAACAGATAAACTCATTTAAAAGGGCGTCATGAGCAGTGGAACTGAGGTTTGCTAGCTGAGCTGTAGAGTTGACAGAAGGTACGAAGATCATATAAATGTATGTCATGAAGTGTCTGCTGTTAGGTGTTGTTCAGCACTGAATATATCTGCATCTGGGAAAGAGAACTTTTGCTGGCATTATTTCTCTTGGGACAGTGGACCCGTTATTGACATTTGCTGCATTTCTGCTAACAGTAGTTGAGGGTTAACTGTTTCCTAGGTAGAGAAAAGAAATAACAATGACAGGTATGTCAATGAAAATGTTTGCTCATGTTTGCTAATATCTAAATAAAACCTCAGTGTTATGTCAGTAGAAATACAGTTGACTCAGGTGTTTTGAAGGTACTGGAAGGAATCAATAGCATTTCAGCATTTTTTCTCTGTTCGGCCAAATGGACTTGGATTTCAATTCTTCATGTGTTGTATCTATTGTAGGGACAATGTGGATTTGAATTAGAATAAATTAAAATTATGTCTTTAAAAATTCTTGTCAAATTTGGGTTATTTTACAGGACAAATTCAGAATAATCAGTCACTGTAAATAATACAACTCAAATACCTTATATATTATGTCTTTACTGTTCACCTAAACAATAAATTTGTGCTGACAGAAATCATTAAACATGAACTTACAAACGCATTTTCTTAAACTTCCAAATGTGAAATTCATGTTGCACTTTCAAGTGTAATTTAAAATCAGTCAAAACTAACAAATGTCACTGGGAGTGAAAGTTTATCAGGGTCAAATCAAATGCATTTCTTCATGAAGTAAGGAAATTGGTTTATTTCACAACAGTAACGATAACTACACAAAATTTATTTAGGAAATTAATGTGACACAAGCAGGAAAGACTAAATCTGCAGTAGCAGATGGATGACATTCTGAGTTGCTTTCAGGTATTCATAATCTTAGAGCTAAGAAGGAATTACAAAGCACAGGATACAAGTTCTGAGCCAGTGAATCAGGTTGGCTTTCATATTGCTTTACAGTACTCTTTTGGTAATTGACATTTATGACAAAAAATACCCCATGAACTCGTGAACTTTTGATTAAAGGATAACACATTCTCTGACTAAGTAAGGAATCCTACTGTTAGTGTTTTAGTACTATGAATTTACCTTTCAGTTAAAAACAGAGAGCTTTTTTCCCCCCTTTTATTTAATGACTTAGTAACATTTGACATGGCTCGTCGTTGTATTGTACTCCCTGTGGACAGCACATTAAAATAATATATCCACCTAATTTGCATGAACTGTTTTGAGACTGCATGCAGTGAAGTTTATTAGGCTAAGCTTTCAGTTCTGCTAGGTGGCCCTAAACATGCAGCAATGTTGAATGTCTAACAGTGTGTCTATTTGGAAAAAAATATCTATATATCTATATATATAGATATATAGATATGACTTAACAGACAGGATCTATGTTGTCTAGTTTAGCCTGAGTCTCTATATACTCAATGAATTTATTAGTTTGGGGCACAGTCTTCATAATTTGTCTTTGGGATTTTCTTTAATCTAGTTTATGTCATGGCAGTACTTTAGAATCTATATGAAAAATTACTCAAAATATACTCCATTTTTCCTGTAATTACTGCTCTGGGAAATCACCTGTGTTAAATCATGGCAATTAAGTGTGATACATATTTGATACATATATATTTGATTATATATTCATGTACAATCTTGAATTGTTGGCATATGCAAATGTCAAATCAGGTCAATCTGATTCAGAAGAAACAAGAGAGGACTTTAAAAACACCTATTGCTGTGAAAATATATAACTGATATAACAAAGTTGCATGTGTCAGCAGTAATGTGGTTTATTATGCAATTGTTCTTGTTATTTAGATTAGATAATGGTCTGAGGAAATATATAAGCAGTCTACAGGGAATCAATGATTAATTCCTCTGACATGTGCATATTTAAGATTTCTTACTAAGAAAATCCTAGATACCTGCCTTAGTTTTCAGTAGACAAAGTCAACTAAAATTGTCAATTTTAGTCACTTAATATATTGAGCTCGCATCAAACTTTGTGGTAATAAAGTGTGATGAAAAAATTATGAAAATGTTTCCTTCTTTGTTCTTTGCTAAATGTGGCTTTGCTGAAGAAACTGGCAGTACACAAACAAACATGCTGCTTGATAACACAAACTGTTTTGAAATGGGGAATGTGATTAATATAAAATAACACACTGATGCTTTATTCATCTTGGTTTGTCTGTGCTCCTTTAAGAACTTGCACATATTTGAAGTACTAGCACTAGTTGGATTAACAAAGTTATCATTGTTTGCTTAATTGGAAAACAGGTGAGCTCAGCATTTAGAAGAAGGTCACTGATACTTTTCATCAGTCCAGAGCTGTATAAAAACAGATTGCTACCTGAATCCCACATAATTAGAGTAAACTCTATTGATTAAGTAACACTTTAAAGACCTTGTAACCAGCAAATATAAATTTAGCAGCGACATTTATGTGGATGTTCTATAATTTAGGGGTTTGGATTTTGATATTTGTACTCAAGGAAAGTAGTTTTTTTCCCTTCATTGATAGTCATATGGATTCTATAGAAACTAGCTCAGGAGGAGGAGACATTCAGGATGTTCTTTAAAACAGAAAAAAAAAATAAAAAGGTGAAAAGGCTGTCGAAAGATCTCAGATTCAAAAGTACTTGGGCTGGAAAATGCTTGTATATGTGGCGTTTTGTTTTGTTTTCCACACATACATTATAAAGTCATTAGTACTAGAAGTTTCTTAAGGAGCTTTTATGTTACCCCTTTTTTTTGTAGACTTTCCACCTTGCAGTTTTGCAGCTATAATCCTAGCAAACTCTGACAAAGTTAGCTAGGGACCTTTTGTCACAGTGATAACATAATGATAGAAATGGGGTCATGAAGTATTGACCAGTGCTGTAAGTTGAACTATAAGTTTTTGAGCATATTTGATTGTGATAAAAATATTTAGTAGCAAACACAGATTTAAAATTCTAATAGGAAATAGGCAGTAGGCATGAATTAATTTTCAAATGAGAATTAAATATATTTGATAGTAAATACTAACAGAATGAAACAGGCACACGGGTAAAAGGAATGCATATTGGGAGAATTTATAATAATTTTTAATGCTTTTAGATGCTATTTGATTTTCAGTTTATCCTTTCTAGTAGCTTCTTTGGTAAGATCCAGTACGAAACGATAGTAGAAAAGCTGGCAATAAAGTGAAAATTGCAGCAAATTTACTACTTTTATGGTCAATACTACAGCTGAATTGCTAATCTATTTTAATTTGTTGTCAATAGTTGCAGAAATGATCCTATTTATCTTACATTTCTATTCTGTTAAATATGCTTTATTAAGTAAAGACTGTTGTGCAAGAAATGGAATTCTTTATTCTATATTCTGTATTGGCAACTTTGTAAGCACTTCTAAAAAGTGATTTTTTTGGTCAATACATAAGATGAAGATCTAGTTGAATAAATTTTTAACTAATTGGATACTGGAGAATCTGGTTTATAAAATCAATTTTATAAAATTTCTGCCAGCAATACTGTGAGATTGATCAAAATACTAATATGCTTTAAAGTTATGCTGAATAAAGCCATGCTTTAAATGCCTTTAAAGTTCTTTGAAATACTATTCTGATTTCCAAATTATATACTTAGACTGAGTTGAAAAATAAAATTAAGATTTTGGAGATGGGTTTGGATAAAGAGAATTCTAGATGTGTATGTTTGAAATTTGAAGAAGGCTCTGAATAGTCTGATGATTTTCCTGAGAATGCTGTGGGGGATTTGTTCCAGCTGTAAGCAGCATGAGCTCATATGCTTGCTGATTAACAGATAGATACATTTTACAGGCCCAGTACTCTGCTTTATATAAATATTTGGTTTAGAAAAATGTTTTTCTACATCAGGCTGTCCCGTGTTTAAGTTTCATCTTAGTGTGAAAAGCTGCTTAAACTGAATTCTTCATATGTTTCAGGATGGTTTCTCAAAAGGTAAGGTGGTATTTTGGTGGATATGGTACATTCTGCTTTTCTTTTGAATTTAAAAAATAAGAGCTATAAACAATGGCATTCAGGAAATCACTCTTTCTCCAGGATCCTGCTTTTTATTTGGTTTTAGATTACACATATGCATTTTGTTTGTGAAGAGATGGGTTGAGAGAAAACTTCTCCAAACAGGGTGATTATTCGTGAACATGAAGGAGGACTCATGGGTTTAATGGGAAGGGGAATTATTTAGCTCTTCTAGTTATTACGGAAACCGTGTGGGTAAGGTGAACTCACATTTCCAGCGTGGTCCTCCTGGCTAGTTAGCTTCTTGTAGATGACAGCTCAATTGCTTCATGATGGTGATTGATTTAAGGTGACCAACCCAAATAGATGTCCTCTGGTGGCAGCAGGTTGGAAGTGTACACCAGTCTGTCTTCTGGGAACAGTAATTTTCAAGGGTAGAATTCAGCAGAAGTAACTGCATAAGAACAATTGCATCTGCTCTAATCTGAAAATGAAATGATTTTTAGACTCTCATGCAGCAGTTTAACAGTCAATGTGGGAGTATGTCAGGCACAGTAAGTTTGCTCTAGCTTTGACGCATTCTTTCTTTGTCTCACCCCTACACACTTAAAATGTAGCCTTCGTTGTGGTGCAAGGCATAAAGTCTCACCAGACCCTGTACTACACAAACCAGCATTTAAAGTAGTTTGGTGCTCTTCTCACTCTGCTCATTCTTTTAGTCAAACATGTTTTTCTTCAATCTTTAGTGTAAAAAAAAAGTTCCCCATATTGCAACTAGAACTAATACAGAATATTAATTTTTAGTATATTTTTTGTTTTCTAAATAGGAGTTAAATAAGAAGCAGTTATTTTACCAATTTTTAATCTCTGTTGAAGGACTTCATTTAAACCTTAAAGGCTAGTTCTGTATTCAACTTCTGATGAAGCACAACATACATTGAATTCCTGCACATAAGTAAAAGGGAGAGCAATGGTGTAACTCTTACTTAGGGAGTACAGAATTACTGGCAGTAACAAAAAGATAAACGAAAACTATGTGTGAATTGCCCTTCATTTGGGTAAAATGACATGAGGATATCCATCCCATCAATTTAACACTCAGAATAAATCTTACAGGGTGGTGCATTTTCTCAGTTTTGAATGATTTTCTTTTACATTAAAAGGAATATGCTGTGGTGTTGTGAGGCAAAGCTCAAAGTATCAGCAGTTCTCAATGGAAAGAGTTCAAAGAGAATTCATATGCACTGTCTATTATTCAGCATGAGTTACTTTTTCTTTCTTATTGCAACCAAGATTTGCCAGTTGGCATTCTCAGGCTTCTTCAGAGATACAGAAAACCATAAAGCGTCTTGTCTTTATCAGAAAACATAATAGTATAAAACTATAGTTGATACTTTTCCTAGGTTTTCCTGGATGAACTGTATGGGTTTTTGACTATCAATCATTGTGCATTTTGACCATGATATAAAAATATTATCATACTTACACATTAGTAGTACAAACCAACTCCCAAACTGTCATATAGCTAGGATATTAAAGTTCATATCAAAAGAAGTCAGACTTAAAAACTATTTGGTGAAACCTTGAAACCTGAAAAATTTGTGTGAGGGGAGGAATGGACTGCCAGAAGCTTGATCAGCACTACATCATTATTATTGATATATCCTAAGTTTTTTAATAGAAGTATTTAAGAATATACCAAGAATTTCTCCTTGAGAGAAAATTTAGGTAACTTTTTAAAATGTTTGTTCCTGAAATTTCTGAAAATTTTAGGTACAGATAAATCATAAAAGTGAGTTTCAAATAATTCATTGCCTATAACCTTTAATATAATTTGTGTGCATAACATTCATAGAAATATTCCTAATGAAAAGTCGTATTGATCATTGCTATTCCTTCACAAACAGAAATCTGCCCAGCAAAGCTCATTAATTTCAAATTTGACATCAGTAGTTTTGGACTGGCATCATCAGCATACCAAGTGGAGTACTTAACAAAAAAATAAGACAAAAGTAGAACTGTAGCTTTAATATAGTGATAACCTGTGTTCCCCTTTGAATTACTTAGCCATTTCCTTAGTTTTATGCAAAAATATTCTGTGAAATTTTCCTTTCTTACTATGAATAAAAGATATACTAATGGCTTTTTTACACTATTTGTCCTAATCTTCCTTTTTTTTCTTTTTTTCTTTTTCTTCTTTTTTTTTTTTTTTTTTTTTTCTTTCTGAGGCTGCTGGGCAGCTAGACTTGAAGAGCTGCAAACATAAATTTACCTTTTTTTTGGAATGTAAGGTTTAGAGTGGGTTGATTTGACTTCTGTTCTTCCATATACATCCAGCTTCCACTGACAATTTATTGAAGTAAGAATCAGTTAGTGAGGTTGGAAACTCTTTTGTCAAATGCATCAGCTAGAAAGAGTATAATGGACAGCAAAGCTTTGAGAGCAGCCAAAGGGTATGAAGGTCACCTGTATCTGGGTAACTAAATATTCTTTACCATGCTACCTATATCTGTGAAAGTCTTCTACAAAATTAAGTTTCTCAGTGACAATTGGATCAAGAGCACACAACAATTGTTACCTGGAGAAAAAGGAAGATAATTCAAATTAATATATTCTGCATTTGTAGAACAAAGTGCAATGGGCTTCCTGCACAGTTTTTAAATTTTCATTCTAATGGAGAAAAGAGGCAAAATAATAAAAAAACAATGTTAGCTGCTGGAGGCCATTTGATGGAAAAAAAAAATCAGGAAATGTGGTTTGATTTTGATTTTTGATTATTTTTAGTTATTATTTTGTTGTCTTACTCATTTTCTGTGCAAATTGTATTAATAAAAAATATAGAATTATAAAATTTTCTGAGCATCTTTCATACAGGTAGTGGTGCTCTCTTGACCTAATCAAAATGCATGATTTGTCCTATTTTAAAATCTTGTTGATTTCAAAACTCCCTATAGGTTTTTGTATGTTTCTTTCTTTTTTTATTTTAGAATTATTAGAGAATAGTCATCTTTGTATTTGACATAACAGTAATAATTGTTTTGCAGCATCTGTTTTTCATCATCAGCTGTAGATTTCCACAGTTTTCTATAGGTATGGAAATGCAGTCCTTGGATATTCTCATTGTCATATTCTACATGAAATTATAAATTGAAAAGTATCCAAATGTATTTGGGATCAGAATCATCTTGTTTCTTTTCAGCATGGAGGCCACCCTTTTCCATTCTTTCCCATCTTCCCATTCTTTTCTTTGCAGAAGGCTGTAACACAGGTAGAGTGTCTAATCAATTTTTAAACTAACTCATAATTTGGATTTCTGCTTTCCCACTCTGACCCTAAGCATAATGACCCTTCTGGGGTAAGAATTCATTTTTAAGGGTGATGTCCTCAACTTACTTACTTTGTGTTTTCTAGAACTGATAAAAATGGGAAAGAGAGCACTCCAACTTATGTAAATATCAGATGTTTCCTAGTGTAGGTGAAGATATAAAGAAGTAACTGATAGAGTTCTGCTACAGAATCAATAAATTGGACATTTATGAATTTTGGGATGAGTTTAGATGTATTAGTATCTTTGAGTAACGCTGAAAAGCAGTTATAAGATTACAACTTTTTCCCACTTCACTGCTCTGACAGGTCTTGGTTGGCTTGAGAACTGACTGGGGAAGGAGAAGGAAGCTCCTGAATATTCCTGTTCTGTTAATTTTATCAATTGTCAGTGCTGAACAAATTAAAGAAAGCACGAATTGTGACATTTCTTTTACCAAGCATTTATCGGTTACTTAATTCAGGCTTTGTAAAAAAAATAAAAATAGCAATTTATATTTCATTGTACACTAAAAAAAAGAAATTTTCAGACAATGCATGATGAGGAAGGAAAGGAAGTGAGAGTAAAAAATGGATCACAGAAATGGAAGAACAGACTCAGCAACAGTCATGTCAGTCAGGTCTCTGCTGCAGTATTGAGTCAGATGACACTGTCTTTAACCACTGGATTCGTGTTCTAGTCACCTAACCATAGATGGGTTATGCTTTTTACATGCCCCTAAGGTAGTTGCTCAGGGCTAGGCTACTGTTCTCTTGTACCAAATGCAGCCAGTCCCATACAGATATTTCAGAAAACAAAGAACATATACAATTGCATGTTCATTTGCATTCAGGATTATGAATTGTGCATGTCTGTATTCTGATGTTGTATCTAGAACTTTGCCTTTCCTCCTTGCCTTTCCCAAAGGCAAGGATTTTTTCATGTTATGCTAATTATATCTGATGCTAACAGAGCTCCCTTAATCAACACTTGTGCTTAGCTATCAGCATAATTAGATTAATTATATTTTGGAGCCATCCTAGAAATCCTATCATGCGTGTTTGTGCGTGTTGGAAGTGACATCCTTGTCTTCATATTCAGAAACAAGTTATATGTTGGGTTAAATTTGCTTGCTTTGTTATAATTTTTCCCCTTTTTTTCAATGACACACAAATTGATGGATTCCAAAATATTATGCTGCTAATTATAGTCCATCCACAGAATCAACTTACTTGTTTTCCTGCTCTGACACTATGCTGGTGCCTCTGAGACTAATGTGATGAACTGTGTAATGTCACACTACCTTTTTTTTTTTATTTGCTACTTTGGTGGGTCACCTTTCCTGATTTTGGAAAGAAATATGAACCTAGGGATCAGGGTAATATAATTATACTGAGGTGAGGTGTATTTTCTGTTTTTGTATTATTGACATTTTTACCATTATGCAACCAGTAAAATTACTGGCAATAATATCTTCTTTTGAGGTCAGGGTTATTGATTCTGGGGTAGAAGCAGAGTTGATAGGATAAATCTTACAGTGATAATACTATTTGTGTCTAACTTTTGACAGCATTTGGTTTGGACAGAAAGTTTGGGATATATGAATCTGCATTTACTGAAGTCACTTGGATATTATGCTCATTATGCTGATTGTTGAAAAAGAAATTTAAGTGTCCAGCTTGATAAGGAGTATTGTGACTAGCATGCATGAGAGTCAGCTCTTACAGACAGAGACATCCACCTATCAAGGCTTTATAAAGGTAATAGTATAGATCTTGTTTGTGAGCCAGATACATTTTCCATAATCAATAGATGAGGTGATTTTCAGAAGTTTTCCTTAGAAAGAAAGGACCAGCTTCATGAATAGAAAAAAGGATCCAAGAAAGGCTTTGAAGTATTTAATCTAATTTGATGAAAATATATATAAAATATATAAAATATATAAAATATATATAAAATATATATCCCTCATCCTTGTAGTGTGGTATCCCAGTTTATGCAAAGTGTGACATCTTTCTATGGTGTTTCGCTGGCTGTCTGCACTTTAATAACTTGGGAAAACAAAAATAAAATAAAATACATCAATTTGAGATTTTTATGACTTAACCCCACTCTATGTTTCCAAAAGTATTACAGTATATTTTGTTGTCATTATGTCTGAATCAAATAAAAGTTGCAAGGCAGATACAACTTTGGAGATAATAAGGAAGATGAATAATAATTATATTAATCATAATCTTGATTATACCTTATGGTTGACAGGAAGACCACACTGTAAATTAAAAGGAAGGAGATTTTGTTTTCTCACTTAGTTTCTCACAAGGATAAAATATAGAAAGAGAATAAACAATATAATATCTTTTTTTTTTTTTTTGTGTTTGCAATGCAATGGTGGGTTTAGCAGTGTTAGGAAGGAACTAAGATATTACTTGTAAAACATGTGTGATACCTAAGAAGAAAAAAATGACATACAAGCATAATTTGATTTTTATCCAGTATAGCCCTGTAGGAATGATTACTTGTAAAATCTGAAAACAAGGTGTTTAAAATTTTATGTAGGTGTCTATTCCTTTTTTTTGCAGGGGAAAAAAATCCTAAACTAAACCCACAAAAACCCAAGGGTGACAGACATATTTAGGCATTATTGGAACAGTAACTGAGGTTTTAATTGGATTATATTACCCTGCACATCTCTCTCTATATCCTGATAGGCCATAGAACAACTGTGCATTTCAAGCTGTAAATAAGAGAGGATTTGTAGACAGTGCCAGATAGGGCAGTTTTATGAAGCAAAGATAACCAATCAAGAAGAGTGTGGCACTGCTAAACTTATACTGCCTCTAACAAGAATTAGTTTGTGCCTTCCATCAGTAAAGGTCTGTCAAGGAAGGCAGTGGACAGGAATCTGGAGGAGTGACTACAATTTTTCTCCTTCTGCCCTGGGACCAGAATTAAGTCTTTGTCTCATCTCTTTTCAAAAGTAGTTCCAGGAGGCCGTTTTTATCCCTTAAAATTTTTGCAATGCATATTAAACTATAGATTGATTATAAAAATACAAATTAATAAGGTTAGTATACCCACTTACCCACAGGCAAATCTTATTCCCAAAACTGCAATAAAAGAGGACATTATTGTAATGAGCACTGTGTGTAAATTCATGGTAAAATAGAATTTCCCCAAAATATCAAATTGGAATATTAATTCAACTTTAGAATAACTCTTGTAAAGTGAGATATAATTGTATGTACTACTTATTTTCATGATGGTATTTGAAAGCAAATATCTTTAGCCTGTTAGAACTAGTGAATATACAAAGGAAATCTCCATTATTCTAGTGATGCATATTTCAAAATGCAACTATTCAAGCCATTCCCATAAGTTGATATTATTATATTATTTTAAGTAGTAATTTTTCTTCTTTTTAAAATATATTTTCATGGTGATCAGCAGGATTTTTTTGTTGTTTGTTTGTTTGCTTGTTTGTTTGGAGAAGGTTATGACATGATTTCTAAATATGTTTTTGAGGAAAGACTGACACACAGTGTGCTCCTCTTCCTCCCTCCACTATGAAATGATTGGAAAGATTTCAAAAAGTAAAAATTAAAGTATGCATGCACTAGAAATGCATAGATCATTATTAAATATAGTAGCATGTTACATAAGTCAGATAGTTGCAGTGGAAGCACAGATGATATATAAAATAAGAAGGTCCACCACTACTCAGATTGGAAGGTAGAGATGTACATGCAAATATGAACCTTACAGAATAATGGCCTCCATGCTAATCAGAGGAAAGCTCAGCCCAGCTGGCATTGTTATTAAAGCAAGAGTAATTTTACATGTGATTTCTTTATGTAAGTTCATCACCATCTAGAAAATGTAAGTAGCCAGTCAAAGTTGACACAATTTGGATGAGTGGTTTCCTCCTCTTCACAAGAGTATATGGTTTATGTGTTGTCAAGTCTGTAAACAGAAAGAGCAGAATCTACTAGCTGTTGAAGAAATAGCTATTCAAAACATTTTTTAAATTAAATTAGTCATTTTTTGTACATCTTGAAGATGACAGTATGGTTGTAATTATATTGTAAATTGCAAATTGTTTTGTTTTCTGGCAGCTTCTCAGATTACTCCAAACTCTGTTGCCTGGCTTGCTAACATAGACTTAGTTATTTGACTACATGTCTCAAGAAGTGAGACCTTTCTTTTATTTGGTAAGTTAAGCAAGTTTACTGTACATACATGTTCTTACAGAAACTTTAAATATTATATGAATTTTTATGTTGGCCTGAAATACTGGGGGACAGAGAATATCCTACATTTAGAATCTTTAGGCTAGAGATGAACTGACAGATCATTAAGTCCAAACATCAGCCCACTATCATCACTATGTACACCATTAAGCCATGTCCTCAAGTGCCAGGGGGGTTTTTGGACACTTCCAGGGATGACAATTCCACCTCTGGATTTACTGTCCCACCTACTTAATTTTGGACCTTTCAAAGACCGTAACTTTAATTATGAAAACCACTACCAGAAATCTCTAATGATGTTTAAATAGGATAACAGCTCCTTCTCATGAACTCAATTACAGTGATAAGTAGCTGACTTAACAATGGTCGCTCTCTTACTTAAAGAAAAAGTATATTTTTTTTTTTCTGGTAGCTTGATAGGTGGGAACAGGTCAATTTTTTCAGTTCCTGGGTCTACGTCATAAAACACTCTGGCTGCTTGTCGAATATAGAGACTATAAAATCAACATGATCTAAGGAGCCCTTGGGCTTTGTACTCAGCAGAAATGAGTAGCAAGCTCTAGGTCCTGCTGATGAAAAACCTTCAGTGATTCTGCATTATAATGAGATTCTTGAAAATGTGCTGGAATGATGATTAGGGGGAGTGAGAAATAACACAGAATTTTTTTTTCTTTTAAAACAGATCAAGTGTTGTTTAATGCCTCTTATCTAGATGGAAATATTATTCTTTGTTTATAAGTGAATTCTTGTTACATGATCATGAGCCAGTGTCATTGGAGAGCAATGCAGTTGGTTTTAAATTCACTTTAGGATGCTGATTTTCCTTACAGGCTGCTAGTCATTCCCATGGCACATCAAATCATATTGTAAACATAACAGAAGTGAGGCCAAATACACTACAAACATGTCAGTTTTACAGTAGGACTCTAAGAAGAAGGTTCTGTGCTTTTGTGTCCTGAATTGCTACCATGAACCCTACAAATTATTTGACACCATGGTTCCAAACTGATTTAGGGCAAAAATTCTTTAAAATACAAAGTCTTTACTTATACTTTTTCTGAATAAATGGGGGATTACCCTCCTTTTTGTTGCTGTTTTGCTCCATTATCTTTTCTTTTTATTTGCATGGTTGTTGCCTATTTTTTACTTATGCTGTTAAGATGCCTTGTTTAGAGAAAAGAAACTTTAAAAGATCACTCAGGTATTAGAAGTACCGAAGGCTTGTGAATAATTTGTAGTTAGTAGTTACCTTTGCCTGTAATTTGGGAACCCAAATCCAATCAATTTATATACAGGAATTCTTATGTTAATTAAGATTTCAGTTTAACAGAAGGTCCAATGCTGTTTTTCAAAAGGTCACTTGTAACAAAAATATATGATAAGAACTGGAAAGCGTGGAAAACGTGATGAAAATGGATTTTTTTTTCCTGTTGAGGTAGACATATGGTTTAAATTACAAATTATGAAAACTAGTATTATTTAAGTAATATAGCCAAGCTGTGCCGAGACCCTAAAAAAGGAGTGTATATAATGGTTTTTTTTTTTCATTTTCCCTGACAACATAGAAGTAAAATCTTTATGTATTTACCTCTTTGAAGTGCAAATGGCAAAGTAAGGAAATGGCATATTTCTTTTGATTGTGTGGCATGGATATTTTTCTTCAAAATAAACTTTATCTTTCAGTATGGAGACATCAAACCCTTGGATCCCTGGCATATTACTATGACATCTTCCATTCAGTCATCTGAACAATTAAAATAGGTCAAGATCAGAAAAATGCAAGGCAATTATTCTGTTGTTGCTGTTAGTCACTATACTTAATGGCTATCAAATGGTTTAAGTAAAACAGCTGTTTATAATAAACACTTGTTAATTTTAAAATATTCTAAAACTGGAAAGAACTTTTCTCAAAAAAAAAAAAAAGTCCTCAAAAAAAGAATCCTGTGTTATGTTATCCTAAAAATAAATAGTTTTAAATGGCAAGCATGTCTCTTAAGGAATGTATGCAGCAGAAGGCTTTTGTATGCAAGTTTCCTTTATGTGCAGCAGCAGGCTTTTGTATGCAAGTTTCCTTTACGTATTACATATATTTAAGGATGCTTATGCTTTCTATACAGTTAGAAGAGGTAAAGATGAAGTAATGCAATGTGCAGTATTACTGGTACAAGTCAGTACAAATTGGTTTGTAAGAGATTTTTTTGTGGTGGGACAGAAGTAACACAAATTCAGCTGATGAAAAGTTGAATGTGGGGGGTTTTTTTTGTTTTTTTTGTGGTTTTTTTTTTGTTCGTTTGCTTTAGATTAAGATTGTTTGGTATTCAAAAATGGGGTTTAACTGCTAAAAAGGGAGGTAAAAGATAATTATCTTGAATGCACTTATCTTCAGCTGAAGATGTCATCTGACATCACTTTTGATTTAACGACCCCAAACTGCAGTATTTATTACTGATGGAAATGCTGAGAATAAAAACGTTGCAATTTTAGAGTTCCTAATTATGTTACTTCTTTCATCCAAGATAATCCTTTCATAATATATAAAAAACTGAATGCTTTTTTAGCTTCAGATAAAATGTGTTGATTTTCTGAAATTAAGAAATAAATGTAAACTTTTTCAGAGTGTGTATGAATTATTTTTCACTTTGTTCATATGTACGTAGACATTTAGAAAAAATATCAGGAACATATTTTATGCTAGCAGAATGAAAACAGGTAAAATAAATTTAAAACAAAAAAGCAAGCAAACATATTTGCACAGTCAGAAAACAGCTTTCTGTCTGTCCTGCTAGTGCAGAATACAACGTTATGTGCGTTGAAGATATTAATCAACTTGTTGTGTTGGGGGTAAACATTTCTTACTAAGCTATTAGAATGCAAATATGAATGGACCCAGAATTGAATGGAAGACTAATGAAGATTAGAGCCAGTGGTCTCAAGTGTTCGGTGGTTTTCTGTTAGCAGGACACATAGCGTAATATTTAATTCTTTAAATTTATCTTGATTCTAAAATGCTGCAAATTAAATGGGAAAAGGAATGTTGAAATGAATTCCCTCTTGACAGTTTCTTCCAAAGAAGAGTGGTTCAAAAGAATGAGATGTGAAGAGGAGAAGTTAATTTAACACAGCAACCTCCCTGATATTGTGTGCCTCTGTGTGTGTAAGAGGAGTGGTGCACATAAATGTACGTGGGATCCCACAGACCTCATCTGCATGTGGTGGTTTCTTGCTGTTGTCTTACAAAGACAATGAGACAAATGTATATTTTATTATGTAAGTATTTTCACATCTGCATTATTTCTGTGGTTTTTACCTGGTCTATACAAGCTGAGGTCCTGACAGAGCCACAGGATTCTGTAAGCTGTTTGACAGCAGACTTGGGGCAGAAGAGGAAAGACATTAAAATATTGTACATCTAGAACTCTAAATCTCTAGTATGTGACTTCTCTTTGTGGTGCAGAATTACTTTAAATCCCAAAAGAGATGTTTCTAAAACAGTGGACAGCTAGTTTAAGCCAGCTGTCTAAACCAGATACGTGAGTTGGTAAGCAAACCCAGATGAAGGGTTGAATGTGTAGCCTAGTGCCTAAAGTTCTGGAGGTTTCTAACAGGCAGCAGAAGCATGGTTCTTGATGATGATGATGATTAATATTTAATATTACCATTTGTCCTATTTTTTAGTGTAAAAGGAAGAGCCCGAATATACTGAAAACCAGAGCAATAGATCATGTAATCTCCATACAAATTTTATTCTTTGATAAGAAAGGTAACAAAAATAAACAAGAGATTAGTCTATATATGAGATTTTCCTAGCCTCCTCTTGGCAAAGGAAGGAGAAGATATGATCAGGAATATGATCAGGAATATGACTTTTGTCTTCCAAACCTTTACAAGTTATACTTATTATTTAAAGGGGACACTTCTATGAAAACAGGCTGAGATAGTTGAGGTTGTTCACACTGGAGAAGAGGAATCTCCAGGAAGATATTTTTGCAGTATCCAGTATCCTGAGTGCCTACAGGAAACATGGAGGAGGACTTTTAAAAATATAGCAATCATGATAGTATGAGGGACAATGGCTTCAAACTGAAGGAGGGTAGCTTTAGATTAGATTAGATTTAGATTGGGAAGAAATTCTTCATTATGAGGATGGTAAGGCATTGCAACAGGTAAGGCAGGGAAGCTGTGGATTCCCCGTCCCTGGAAATGTTCAAGGCCAGGTTGGATGGGGCTCTGAGCAACCTGGTCTAGTGCCAGGTGTTTCTGCTCATGGGAGGTTGGTTGGAATTTTAAGATTGTTTCCAACACAAATTGTTCAGTGCTTCTACAGTGCTTCTACTTTCCTCTACTACCCAATACTATTTATGAAGTTATTCTATTTGATTGATAAGTATGGATATAATAAATCACTTCCTCATTCTTTTACAAAACTAAGAATTTTAATTTGTGTATTTTTTCGGATTTATTTCAAATTCTCACCTAAAAAATTGGACTAATTCTACTTTTATCTCTAATGATTAAGTGTGAAAAATGTATTTTTTAAATGTTATGATGAAAAGTTCACAGAATATTCCAAGAGCTTGCCAGATGAATGTGCAACATGACAAATTTGTTAACCTGCAATTCTAAAGGATTTTAGATTGCTTCCGTATCTTGCTTTGGTATATATAAATGAATATAAGGAATATTCACCAACTTTTTTTTTGGGGGGGTGCAGATTTTGTGTTTTTAGTATAAATCTCTTTATAGAATGTCCAAGTTTACTCTTTGCATATTCAACTTTTATAACTTCATATTTCTCAACATTAAATTTCAGTTTCTGCTTCTCAACTGAGTACTGAGAAAATCAGAATTCATTTAAGCTTGTCTTACTTTTGCTAAGGATGCAGTTTTCCTCCAAACTTTATATTATCAGCAAATGTACCAACTAGATAATTTGTAAAAATTAAAAACCAGAAATCTTCTCAGAGATGGCCCTAGTAAAACCCCACTAGATAGTTCTGTATTCTGTCTTCCATGTCAATAAAGGAATTTTTTAGTCTGAAAAACATTTCAGAACATCTTAAGCAACTTGACTCATCTGTATGAAGATAGTAGAATTCTGATTTTTGAGTGATTTGTGGAGTCAATGAAATCTTAATTTCTTTATTTTGAGGTATTATTTTTATCATACCTGAAATTAGTTAAAGATGTAATATTAATTTTTGTTAACTATAGTTTAATGGAGATCAATTTAAGAAACTCATTTTTATTTATAAAAGTATAATACATAAAGTATTATAACCCTATTAATACCATAATATGTAATACTATGCTAATAATAATATGAAACAGCACTATATATCCCTCCATGTCATAATCTATAAATTAGACTGGTGTCATCTTAGTATTTGAAATTCTCTAGCATCACATTAGATATTTACAATAAAAGATTTCTATTGATTCCTCAGCTGCAGCAGATCATTATATGAAAACCAAACCCATTGTATAATCTTAACTCTGTTTATAGCTAGTGGTATGTTTTGCTATGTAAGACAGATCTGTGTTCCATGTTTGGCACCTAAGAGTAGTTAATTATTTTTAAATTATATTTATTTTACATAAGTATAATCTCTCAGAGTATTATGTCTATTCAGTTCTGTAGTTGCTAGGCTCTGCTTCTTCATCCATACCCTTCTTCTTTATCCCCCTTCTCCATTGCTTGTAATTTTGAAAATGAGTGGTCCCTACCTTGTGCATTACATATTTGCTAGGGAAACATTCATTAATCAGATGCATTGTGCCTGTACTTAACTGTGCTGTGTTGACAAGAGTGATTCACTTCCCAAGTTTAAGGATCATAACTTGCCATGTAATATCCAGTGAGATGTCTGTGTTTAAACAGACTCAAATCTCAGACATTCCTTTTTTCAGATGTTCCTCATTGCCAGCAGTATGGAAAAAGTCTAAGACCATTAGTCTATATTTGTTGATAAGTTTGGAAAGAATAAGACATACTGAGTATTGAGTGATATGACTCAGACTGTCCCAATCTGGCCTTTGGTGTCAGATAGTGTGGATATCCTGAACTGTGTGGGATAATCTCTCATCTGAGAAGGAATAATTTTCTGAGTATTAATGGGACAGTTGAGGAGGTAGGAGTGTTTTGTTGCAGCTGCTGGTGTTTAGTGCTGTTGCTTGTGGTGAGATAGTGTTGATAGGGATTCTTCTGGTGTTAGGAGCTAACATGCTGGTTTGTTTTTGTCCTAGAAGCTAGATTCAAATGGGAGAGAGAAGTGAGACTCTCCCCACTCTCTCAAGGCATCTATTGTTAGTATGAAGTCTGTTCTGTATCATCAACAGAATGACTCTAAACCCCAACAGAGGCATAAGAAGAAAACTATTAAATGTGGGCTAAATTTGAAGTGTTGTGTTTCATTTTAAAATATACAGAGTTGATTTTACACTTTGAAGTGATACCAGCCAAGAAGCGGTGAGTCTCCTGCTTTAACGTATTGACATGCCCATTATGTAGAGAGAGGCTAAAGCTCTGGCAGTTTCAAAAATAAGAGTCTGGAATGTCAGTCTCAGCTTCTCTGATGGAGTAGGTGTATTGATGTACAATTTTACTGCACAGCAGAGATAGCTGGCTAAAAAGAAAATCCACAGACCATGGAGGCATGCAAATCTGTCATCTAAATTATTGTATCACACATACTTCCATAGTATTGGAGCCATAAAGAACCTAATCTTGGGGCATCATTTCTATAATAGAACTATGGTCATGTCTATCTCCCTTCCAAACAGGACTTGTTGGTCCAATGAACTATACAAAAATCTATTAAGCCCTTTCTTAACATAAGATAGTTTTGTTTAATTACAATATTTCAATAATTGCCTGACTTTAATACAAGTGCTTGTGTTTAAAATCTTGTAGTTATAAAAATACAGTTTAAACTACTATGTGAAACTTCTTTTCTGTTATTTACATTAATTTGTTTTTATGGCAGATAAGAGTGATTAACCCAAGCACCAATCCCCAGAAACAGAAGTTTATTTTTTTTTTTGGCAAGTTAGTGATTTAGTGCACTTAACAGAATTTTTGGTCTGAATATCTAATGTGCTGGACAAGCATTTAACATAAAAAAAAATTTTCTATATTTTCTCAGAAAATTGTGACTGTAATGGAAATACTTGCTTTATAATGAAAAGTAATGGAAAGCCACAAGCACCCCCCCACCCCAAACAAGCAAACAAAAGCCCCCAAGCCCCAAACAACAAGCAAGCCGCTTTTTCCAAATGAAGTAAGTATACAGCCACAATGATGACAAAGCCAAAAAAAGTCTTGCAACTGACTATGAGAAGTTGTGTAGGTGTTTTGTGTAGTGCGGCTACTTCAGACCTGTTTTTCTGTGAGGTCTGTTCTTCAGCTCAATTCATTTTCCAGGCTTCAAAAAAGGAAAATATGCCCCTGAAGAACCCAGGTGACTTGACTAGATGTGAGATGTTCCTTAATTTGCTTCCAGCACCTGTAATAAGGCCCATTTTGTTATTTTTATGAACACTATCTGTGAAAGAAAACCACAGAAAACAAGAAACTGGACACTCTTCCAGATTTCTGCCAGTCTTTAGAAAATATGAAGTTATCTATCAGACTATTGTTTACTAAGAAAAACAGCAGGCTTTACTCCGTTTAATTTAGTAATATATTGTATTTTTTCCATCTCTATCTACCAAATTCATGACGAAGTGAAATAAGTAAGAAAATCTCTTGTAGTTGTGCAACACAAGGACTTGCAAACTTCTGCTTTACTTGCTCTGGCACTCAGTTGATGTGTCATAGTCTGTCACACCAGTTGTTTTCAGACATATTTTCTGCAGCTCTGGTGATGATACAGTTGTTTTGAATGAAAGAGTCAGCTTGCGAGTTTTCATTTTCCAGGACCCTTGTCATATTTTTTTGATGTATGATATTCTTTGTCCAGCGTAACAAAAAAAAATACGAGAAACTTGAAGTGTTTGGCATAATGAGGATGTCAGTCTTTGATGAGTGTAATGGAGCCTGCAAAACATAAATGGTTGTGCTTTTTTGAAGTTTTGCACTTTTTCCTTGTTGCCTGTTAATTTTTGAGCACTATTATCAACTCCCAAATTAGAAAGCTTTATTTTGGTTTTCAGAAATGTGGATGAAACGGGATCGCTTATTGTCCTCATGGAACTGTTTAAGAAATTAACTTCAGGGCATCCAATGGATATTGAGATGGCGCAGATTTTTCAAAATCTGCCTATCTAATATACAGAATGAAGGCTTTTAGGAATAAGTCCTCTAGCACTTGAAGTTACTATTGCTAAATCATTCACATCCCTTTTTCTGAACAGTAAAAATTCTTATGAGATATCATTAGACTCTTACAACTTATAATGGAAAAATCAATGCAGTAAGAAAATTAAATTTTACTGAGAGCCTTTAGGCAAAATGCAATGTGAAAATGCATTTTAGCTTCCCTTGTGGTTCAGAGGAAAAGGAAGAAATGGAATCTAGGTTAGCTGTCAGTGCACAACAGTTTTTAGAAGCCAGCAAAGCAGCCTGTGGACTAAACTCTTGCTTAATGTATTTCTTCCTGATTACTTAATAATGTGAAAATAACCACCTTAATCTGATCATTTGAAAGGTCAGAAGTCTCTTCTACCCTTTTTAAAACCCAGTCTTTGGTCAAAATCAATGAGTAGATTCATCTTCCCAGGAAGAGGATTTAACAAAAGGAAAACTGATTCATCTGCTAAGGTATACAGCAATGACATCTGAACCCCTGGAGAGAGAGTAAGAGTGAGAGTAGCTAAAGTGGAATGAGGTGATTGTGGTGTAATCAAAAAGAAGTCGATCAAAGCTGCCAACAAGCTCTTGTGGAGAAGTGACATATATACTACATTTGGTGTACTTTGTAATCACTGTAAGTGGTCACTGTCTCTTGCTGGCAGACAGATACAGCAAACAAACTGACATGACAATTACAGATTTAAAGCTTATTAAAAAATAAATCCATGAATTCTCTTCTTCAGGTTTGCTGTTTCAAGGTAAAAGAAACATTCTGAACTGTTTTCTATTTCACACAAAAATTTGTTTATACAGAATCTATAGTTATCTATATAGTAATCAGAGTCAAGGTTTGATGACAATAGTTGTCTTCTCTATCATTAGAACATATGCATTAAAATTCTAAGTAAGGCATAATTAAATTTTTTAAAATTAAAAATGGATTAATCAGTCATAAGTTGTACTCATGAGTGAAATTAATCTGTTTTAGAAAGATCCTTGAAAACCTAGACTAAGAATTGTTCACAGGCCAGTAGCTTATATTTTCTTAACTTCTCTGGCCTTCCAGGTAGTAGCTATATTGTCTGGGAGAGGATTTACAAATTCCTCTATACACCCATTATGTTTACAACAAAGAAGTGTGTTCACGTTTAGATAATTTGTGTGTCATAATATGTTTGGAAAATATATATTTATGTATTAAATGCATAGAGACTAAATACTGCAACTGAAACACTTTTCTTTCTGGAACTTTGATTTCTGATCAAATGCAGATGCATTGCTTTGCTTTCCAAAGCCTAATCTGATTTTACATAAAGTCATTTATTTTGGGGGGAGGGCTTTAACAGAAATATGGCATATTGAAGGAAAGAAAGAAAGAAAGAAACCAAACAACAATAACAACAACCAAAACAAACAAAAAACCAATCCAACAAACCTAAACAAATTATTACTTGTAGCTTAAAACTTTGCATTTCTTTGAAGGACTAAAAATAGAAAGCTCATTACTAAACTTGTGTAGGCTTAAAAGAGTGAATATTCTTCATAATTCTGATGGTTGATGGGGTCTCCTGTGGCTTACTTTTAAGGTTTCATTTTTCAACCTTCTTTAAATTTAATTTTTTGAACAGATGTACTTTTGTTCTCTTAGTAGAGATTCTCATGTCGTTGGTGTTTTGTTTCCTTACCTTTTGTCATTTAAAAACACGTACCAAAAAAAAAAAAAAAAAAGTCTCCCAAATCTCTTTTGTATAGTTCATAGAAGAAAGACATTAGTTAGCAGCCTCTAAAGACTAAGTAAGTCTGAATTTTCTTTTATGCTGCACATTAAAGTCCATATCTATTTAGAGTATTAAGGCACCAGGGAAGAGGCCTATTTAGAAACCAGTATCTCATTTACACAGAATATTCTACAATGGTTGTCCAGATTCTGTGGAAGCCCAGGTGTGATAGACTAACTGAGGAGCTGAGCTTCTCCCCAGAGAAAGAAAAGCTGGTAATGGAAATAAGAAAAACATACCAAATGATGACTTTTGCCAGATATGATGGAAGTCTTGCTTGCGTTTATTCTGACAAGAGGAATGTCATGCACATGTGCTAGGAGAAATTCGCCCAAAACAGAATTTTTTTCCTGATTTAAATTTACTGGCAAAGATATAATCTTTATTATCAAAAATAATTTATATAAATCAGCTTCTTTCAGAAGGGGGAACATTAATTTTAGAAACCTTCTGTGTAGAATTTCTCCATTCACAAAGAAAGGTAGATCAGTTTCCCCAGTGTATTAATTATGTGTTTCACCACAATTGTGAGGGAGTCTTTCCATATGCTGCGGGTTGACCCTGGCCAAAAGCCAGGCACCCAACAAAACGGCTCTATTTCTTCGCTCCACATCCAGACGGGGGGAAATATATAAGGATAGGTTCATGGGTATAGGATAAGGAAGGCTCACTCTTCAAATACCATCACAGGAAAAATAGGCTTGAAATTAGAGATATGAATTGAACTTACTATTAACAAAATCAGAGCAGGATAATGAAAAATAAGGTAACTCTTAAAAACACCTTCCTCCGCAAATGTCTCTTCTTCCCAGCTCTGCCTCCTCCCACCAACAGCTCAGGGAGACAGGGAATGGGGGTTATGGTCAGTTGTTTGTTAATGCCACTGCTCAGAGAGAGGAGTCCTTACCCTGTGACACCATGGGGTCCCTCCCACAGGAGACAGTTCTCCATGAACTTCTCCAATGTGAGTCTATCCCTCGGGCAACAGACCCCCTCAAATTGCGGGGTTTGGTAATTTTTCTGTGGGCTGCAGTCCTTCAAAGACAGGCTGCTCCAGCGTGGGAGCAGGGCCACCTCTCCACAGGCTTGCTACAAGGTCACAGCCTCCTCTCAAGGCATTCACTTGCCCTGGGGTGGGGCTTCTCCATGGGCTACAGATGGATCTCTGCATCCCTACGTTTGCTGCAGGGGCCCAGCTGCTTCACCATGGTCTCACCACAGGCTGCAGAGGAATCTCAGCTCTGGCACCTGGAGCACCTCCTGCCCCTACTTCTCCACTGACCTTGGTGTCTGCAGAGTTGCTCATCTTGTGTGTTTTCACTCTCTGGCTGTGGTTAAAACTGCAATTTGTTCTTAAATCTGTTATCACAGAGGCATTACTACTGTTTCTAATTGGCCTATCCATGACTGTGGTACCTCTGTGTTTGGAGCCACCAAGGATTGACTCTACTGGACATGGAGGAAACTTCTGCCTTCTGGCAAGTACTCTCAGAAGCCACCCCTGTAGTTCCTCTGCTACCAAACCCAATATGCTGTAGTAGATATTTAATATTTTTTTTACAAGGTAAATAGTTTAGGTAGGAGGTGCAAGAAATGCATGTCATCCTTCTTCTGCTGCACAGACTTTTAACTGGATAATGTACAGATTTTTATTAAAACAACCTGGTGCTTTTTTAACCTCAGATGCAGTCTGGTGAAGATGACTATTTCCATATTTATTACACACTGCAGCTTCTCTGATGAGGGAAGGTGAGAAAATGTATGTAGCTGAAGATATAGCAGCACCTGGTGCTGGTTCTGCACTCTTGGAGGAGATGATGTCCTTTATCAGCAAACCATGATGAGTTTCCATGAAAAATCTTCTCTGGTGCAGGTTTTGGCAAAGAGATGATGCAAAATGATTTGTTTAAACGTATTTGTAACTAAGTCCTAATTTCATTAAATAGGTAATATCTTTAACTTTAAATAGGTAGTAACTTTAACTATTTCCATCTCTGTATAGATGGAAATAGCTTCCATTTTGAACTCATTGTTCATTGGCATTGTAATGCCAATGCCTGCTAATAATTAGCCAGAGTTTTGTCAGAATAATCTGAATATTACATAATGATAAGCTACCTGTTAGTCCCTCGCCATTTCCTTTCACTGTTAGTGTAACAATTTATTACATAAGTACTTATATATTGCATAATTTAATTGTTATGTTAACATAACAATGTTATGTTGCAGTAACAAGTTGTGATAAAGAATTAGGGAATCTTACAGTGTTTTGGGTTGGAAGGGACCTTTAAGGGTTAACTAATGCAGCAGCCCTGAAATGACAAGGGATGTATTGAACTAGATCAGGTTGTTCAGATCTCTGACCAGCCTGACCTTGAGAATTTGCAGGGATGGCACATCTGCCACCTCTCTGGTCCAATGTTTCACCATCACTACAAAAAATCTTTTTTGTTACAGCTAGTCTGAATATACCCTCTTTTAGTCCAAAACTATTAGTCCTTTTCTCATCTTATAAACACCCTCTTTAAGAATTGAAAGGTCATAATAAGGTCCCACTGGTGCCTTCTCTTCCCCAATCTGAACAACCCTAACTCTCCCAACCATTCCTCATAAGAAATGCTCCATTCCTATGATTGTTGTTGTGGCCCTTGTCTGCACCTTCCTCAACAGGTCCATGTCCTGTCTGTGCTGGGGACCCCAGAATTGGATGCAACACTTCAGGTAGGGTCACACCAGAGCTGCTTTTAGTGCAGCCCAGGACACATTTGACTTTCTAAGCTGCGCATGCACATTTCTGGGTCATGTCTGTCCAGCCTCTCATCCACCAGCACCTCCAATTCCCTCTCAGCAGAGCTGCTCTCATTAGTTCATCCCCAGACTGTGTTGGTACCAGGGATTGCCCCAACCTAGGTGCAGCACCTTACACTTGGTCTTGTTGAACCTCACAAGATTCCCATGGGCTCGCTTCTAGAGCTTGTCCAGGAGCCTCTGAACAGCATCTTGTCCCTCTGGTGTGTCATCTCTTCCCTAGACAGAGATCTGCTTACTCTAAAATGTTAAGACACTTAGTATACCGTTTACTGAGTTATCCATGAGGCTGTTATTCAGGCTAATACTGAATTTGTGGCTAGAGAACAGGAATTTGCTTGACTCTGGTGAGTTGAGGAGGTTTTAAAGCCTGCACAGCTTTGAGTTATTTGGGGATGAGTAAATAAATCTACAGAATCAGAATCTCAATCATATAAAAGATCATGCCATCTAAATATTTCAGAATTTTTGGTAATGAAATGCTAATCATTCTGCATCTTCTAAATTACACATTGCTTCAGACTCCTCATGTTTATAGAATTTGGGAATTATTCACCCCAATAAGTTCTATCACCTCACTTTCTACTCTTGATTTACAGTTGTAATTTTATTTGGGTTTTTTTAGGTGCCTTAAATTTGTTTAAGGTATAACATGTGTGATATACTGCTCGCCCAGTAGTCATAAATTATTATGTGTCAGATCAAACAAAAATTTTGTTTTACTGGAGAGTTACCTAACTATCAAATATATATATAAAAAAAGAGATAAAGAGAAATAATGGAGATTGAAACAACACATTTAATTTAAATGAGAAAAATACACTAACTCAAGCATCCAGCTGTTGATAAAATATTAAATGTTTGTATATAGTAGTTTGACTAGTTTCCTTTAGGTGCCACCTCAAGTAAAAGAGGTAGTAGTCCTGGCTTGCCTTGTGAGAGGTGATGAACATCTGACATGTAAGCTCAGGTGTTAGCCAGAGGTTAGGTAATGATGTTTTTTAGTGTATACAGAATTTCCTGCCACTCTTTTCTCTATGTAAGGTGTTATTTATAAAATGAGGAAAGGTAATATGATATAAAACTGCTCAGGAGCTACTCTGCTAATGTAGAGCCATTTTGTCTGAAGGCAAATGCTGAATAAAAGTTAAGAGAAGAAAGCAATGACTATGCTGGGACCAACATCTAAACCACAGATGGCAAGTACTCTGCTTGGAAGGTTGTACATTGGTGAATCCAAGAACCAGATATATACTGGTATGATGCAGTTTCTTAGATATGCAGTGTTAGCTATCTAGTGAGAGGCCTACAATGAACATTACCATCAGACCGCATCAGTAAACAATCAAGAACTAATGTATAATAATATTTATTTATCTAGGATTTCTGATTTCTATAATGCTATACTTTGGTATTTTAAACATACACCTATATGATACTTAATTTGATTGCCCATGCTTACAAGAATTGCATTTTTTTGCAGGAAAATACTGTACCTGTGTGTGATTTCTCAGAATGTCGAGTGTTCAGCAGGCTTCATGATATAGACACTGAGACTTTCAGGCTCTGTGGCCAGTTTCAGCATGAATTTGACCAAGGATGTGACAAAGCTGTTGGTAAATAATGGCAGAATTTCACTCTTGAAGTTTTACATTGCTGAGAAACAAAATTGAAGTCCTTATTTCTCCCATAGTTCACCTTTCAAAAATATGACAGTTGACCCAACAGACACTACGGATTCTATCCTTTTAAAACCATCAAGAAATTTTGTTTCCAGTGACAAGATGAATGGATCCTAAATAATTTGTTATAATAATGTTACTGAAAATAACTATGTCCAAAAAATGGCATGAATTATTTCAAAAAATTTAAAAAAAATTACTCAGCTAATTCAATAATATATATGAACTAGTTACTGCTTTCTGCAAATAAAATTTCTTTTTTGGATTCAAAACATTTTTGTATACTATTACAATAAATTATTTTACATTTTTAATTTCTTATCATAAGTTGTGCAAAAATGAATTCATAAGTCAGTAATTAAGACCTTAGTGTATTTATGTCCATCAAAGATTGACTGAAATGTTTTATATTAGATGCTTACCTTTAGCATATTATAATTTTTTTTAATTATGGTTAATCATTGCTCATAAAATAGCTGATAAAAAACTGAATGGAATAATTGGAGTTAAAAAATTAAATATGAATTACAAAAAGATCTTTTTATTGTTCCTGAAACTGAAATACATACTACTTATATGTCAATTCTTTACTAGTTTATTAGAATAACTTTATGTTTTATTAATGTATAAAATATTGCTAACATAAAGTGATACTCTTTCTTTTTTCCCCAGAATATGTATAGGAAATTGCAGGAGATTAACAAAGTAGTATATGGCAATCATGAATCCCAAACTTTACACACTGTAAAGCTGTAGAAGACTTTGACTCTATAAATCCACTACCTGGGATTCTATGGATTTTTACAGTGTTCTTAGGCTTTTTTCTCCCTAGGTTTTTTGACTTAAGAAGCACAGAGGTCATGCGTGTAGGGATCCATGTAAGAATTTAAACCTGATTTTTGAAATGTTAGGCAATCAGCCCTTAACTAAAAGTTAATTATATTCAGAACTCTGATCAGAATGTAGGCACTGGAATACAGTGTATGCTCATTTTGTGTCATGAGTAGTAACCTCTTCATAGACCGCCTATCATCAGGGCGATTGTGAGCTAAGCAGATCTGACTTTTGCAGTAAGGAAATATCAAGCTGTAGATTTAGAATGCATCTTAGTATCCTGAACTTTGGGATTTTTTTTTTCTATATTCTGCTTAAATGCCTTCTAAGATTTCAGTTTTTCTTTGATCTACAGGTCTGCATGGGTAAAATCCAATATTTGGTAAGAGTCTACTAGCTCCTTATAATCCCCAAAAAATTACGCCTAGGAGGAAGTTGCACTGTTCTCTATTCAGTATGATATAATAATGTTAACCAGTAGCAATACATAACTTTCATCTCTTACTGTTTTTTTCTTATGTCATGAATTTTCACGTTAAGAGTTTTCTGGTTGTCTTCATATTTAAGGAAACAATGACTGCAAGCTTAAATTCTGAGAGTAAAGTGGCAGCTTAGAAAATTTTGATTCATTGGCTTGTCAGGAAAACAGACCATTTCACTATCCCTGTTGATGGTAAAGTCCAAATGTTTTCGGTAAAGTGACAGATTCTACTGTATGGATCAGAAATAAAGGTATTGTGATAATGCGGTGATCTTGCTTCAAGTATTTCCTTAGAATTGTAATGTAGTTTTCTGGCTTTTAGTGTTAAATAAAAAGGCAACTAAACAAAAACCCCCAAACTTGCCATTTGAACTTCCCCCCCTCCCCTCCCCTTACCAGATAAATGGCATGGACAAAATAAAAGTAGAGTAAGCCAGAAACTGCTGGCTTTAAATGCTTATCTGCTCTACAGCTCCTGTGAGAAAAGCAGCCATTTCCTAGTACTAGGAGGAGTGCTAATATTTTGCTGTTGTTTACTGGCTTTTGTTAGAAAATATCAAAGCTCACAAAAACCTAATTTTTTAACAGCTATCAAATGTGAAATCAAAAGGTTCCTCATCAAACAGATGAGAAAGATGGCACATAGATGGAACAACGTCTGTTTTATACAATCATCTCTTATCTAAGATATAAAAATATCTGTGTGAAATATCAGTGATTCTGTGAAAGAGCTAGGAATAGCAACAGGGTTTCTTTCTCCATTTCTTTCTCCAGGTCCACAAAATCACCATTTTTCCAATGAGAATAGGAACAATTAGATTTGTGAAGTGATGTGAAGTTCTGTGAAATATATGTTTCGAATGAACTGACTACATAGGAATATAGTAGACAGTGGCATCACCACGTAAAACTTCCAGAATTCTTCTGAAGTCTCAGAAAAGATGGGTCTCTGCAGACATGTGCATTTATTTATTTATTTGCTTTTTAAACTAGCTGGCTATGAAGGTAAATGGCACCAGGTAAATTCTGCCCCCAAAAGATCATTCCATTACAATCCTTCAAATGAGTGGTGATTATAGCAGTTTAAAAAACAGTTGTAATATTTTATACAGTTGAAATATTTCTTTTCAGAAACTATCTTTCCATCTGTTCTCTGCACTTCTCCTAATAACACATATGCAGAAACAATTAGTAAAATAAAGTGTGGACAAAAAAAAAAGAAAATAAAAAGCAACCTCAGACCCAGAAAATTTATTTCAAGTGTCTTCCTATTACAACAAATGAAGAAATCTTTCCACTGCATAGACATAGTAAAATGATTATAAGAAAAAAATGCTATGTGGATTAACTTATGGCAACTCAGTAAAATGAAATCCCTTGAAAATGCAAATCTTAGATGTATTTTAGTATGTTATTAATTTCTAGTTGTCATGGTGGATGTCTGTACTCCTACATAGAACTTAAAGTTTATATGTTTCTGAGGACTGTATTAGCACAAGCTTTATTTAATGTAATTGTTAAAGTGGTAGTAAAGTCAAAGATCTCAGACTCAAGAGAATTAAAATGCATAACCATCCATAGTTCGATCATGGATTATCCAATGGCTGAATAACAGCCGTTGATATTTTTAAATGAACTATATAAGAAGTAATATTTTTTACTCAACAATCAGAAAGCAGCTGGACATTTTTTACTTTGGTGACCCCTTTTGATTCTTGATGACTTTTTGTGTTTGTTACTGAGAACTGGGATAGAACATCTGCTAAGATACAACATTTGAGTATTAGTTCGAAAGTTGAATCAAAAGCCTTTTTTGTTTTTTACTGTATGTTTCTATACTGTGCTTTTGTGAGTCACTGTACAATATTTGATGGAATAAAAATTAGCTGTGTATACCTTATTTGGATGTCTTTTAAAATGAATGAGGATATATGTCAGTTAATTTATACTAATTGATTAAACTGGTTATACAGAATTTTAGGGTGAACAAATACAAGTCAATTAAGATTCAATAAATAATTAAATACCTTAAAGTTATCAAAACCCCAGATTATTAGAGCAAGTTATCTAGTGAAACTGTAAGGTCAATATTAAAATAAACTTTTGTACTGTCTTCTTGAGTATAAGTAGAGAGCCAGCTTCCCTATGGAGTGAAGTCAGTGCTTGTGCTGTGACAAACAGTGAATAATCTGGCTAGTGAAGAACTAAGTGCAGCCATGTCCATTGGATGTGCTGTTTCTGCACTGCTATCCTTGGTCTACATCAGTTCCTCTGTAATGGAGATAAATACTATCTATATAATGTTTTTGTAGATAGTGGAGGAAATGTCTGAAGCTGGTGAGGTAAGTAGCAGTTTTGAAGTATGTATTTATTTCCAACAAAAGGGAGCCTAGAGAGGCTAGCTCTGCAAATACTACAAATATCTACAGTCAAATGACACGAATTATATTTGTGTTAATTTTGTTCTTAAACTCTTGAAGAGTGGAATTGCTCTAATAAGCAATTTTTGTGCCATTTTAAAAATGAAGGGATAAACTGAAGAGAATGCTATAAGAAAGATAAGACATCTGGTATGATAAATTCCAAGAGACTTAATATAGTAATGGCAAGAAACTACCTACAGGATTGCCCTTTCCAAAAACAGAGCCGTGAAATCAAAGAAGGTCTTCAGACTTAAAAAAGGATCCTTCAGGAGGGTAGGGGAGACTGCTCTATTGGCTCACAGCCAAGAACATAAAGACTTAGAGAACTCTAAAGACCAACTGAAGACTTACACAACAGCAACAGTGAAGTTGTGATAGTTCAAATAGACATAACCTGTTGTCATACTGATACTATTGAAGAACTAGTACAAACATCAGTAGGACACTGGAATAGGAGGCTATGCACCTAAGAATTCCAACACAGGGTTGAAACAACTTATTTGCTAACAAGCCCATGTAAATCTACCTTGGTACTTGAGAATTGTGAGATGAAAAGCATGCTGCCAGTGTTCAGAGAGGTGTTCCAGGAGAGACCTGTATATCTGTGTGCCTGACATCTTTATTGAACCAGGGACTGAACCTGGTTATAGTCAGGGAACCAATTGGTGAACATGGGATAAATACACTTGAAAAACAACAAGCTTTGTTTAAAGAGAGCTCTCACTTTGAATTCCTTTTGACTATTTTGAATGTGTTAGGAAATACACTAATAAGTTGTGGTAGCCATGTGGATTCCCAAAAGGCTTTTTATGGAATTTCAGCATTCATACAGAAAAATGGAAGGTCTGATATGGATAAATAATTCATGGCTTGGCTTAGAGGGTAAGTTCTTGCAGTGTGAGAAGCCACAGTGGTAGTTCTGCAGGTATTCTTGTATCTTTTAACATATTATTAGATAAAAATACCAGAAAAAAAGATTGATCCAATGAGGTGAGAAAGTTTGCTGATGGTACAAAACTACTGAAGGTAAAACAGGTGAGAGGTGACTGGAAAGAATAACAGAAGAACCTTACAAATTTGAATGACTGGACAGTAATAAGGCAGGTGAATTTCAGTGCGTTTCACATGCATGAACTGAGTCATAATAGTGATAATAATAATTTTGGGTACCAAGTGATGGGTTCAATGCATTTTTACTACTCAGGAAAAGGGCCTTGAAGTTGAGATAGATACTGCATGGGAACAACAGATGCATAAGTGCATGACAGCACTTAAAAAACCCAATTGACATATTAGAAAAGATTAGAGAAGGAACAAAGAACACAAAAGTTAATATGATTTATGCACCATGCATAAATGCATGGTTTGCCACAACTTGAACACTATTTGAGGAGTTCTTCAAAAAAGAATGTATAAATGTGGAAGAAAAAAGATTCAGAGAAAAGCAACATGGATAACCAGATATGGACTGCATCTAATTTTTTAGGTACAGTTGCAGGTAATAGGACTCATTCATTTTAGAAGATGACTAGAAGGGATAGAAGTCTGCAGAATCATTATCAAAAGAGAATAGACTGCCCAACGCCTCTTCCATTGCAGCAAGCAGGGTTTGTTAAACACAAATTATGGAAACAAAATTGGTTTAAAACAGAAGAATGTAGTTCTTCATGATAGAAGGTGATAGAGTTCTGCAAGTCTTTGCAGGTTGAATGCACATTGTGCAAATTGGATGTGCACATTGATGCTGTGAGAGCTGAATGTTTACATGAATTTGAATAGGGATGGAACAGGAACTTGGAGGAGAGAGATTAACTGGTGCTTACTGCACAGTTCCCATCACATTCTGGAAATCACATGAATTAAAATACTTGTGGTCTGGGAAAAAATTAGCGGATAGCATCAGACTATTGCTATTCTTACTCTTTCCAAGGTATGGTTGTTAGAGTGTGGCTATTGTGCAAGCTGTGCTCTTCATCCAATTTGGTTTGAATAGTTGGATAAAGAAAATGCATATTTCCTCTATTGAGAAGAAGTTTCTCTTGAGTCATGAATCATACAGTCATGATTTATGTGATAAGGTGGGATATATTACATATGTTTGGAGAGCTAACTAAACACAACTGGGCTGCAGCCCAAAGATCACCTCTGTGTGGCGATAGCTGAATGGATAGCAGAACTCTTTCAAATTTTTGATGCAAAAAGTCTGAGCAATTACCTGAAGGCTTTACAGATGCAAAACAAAAACTGCTCTGAGATTTTTCTTATCTGGCATTGTAATAGAGAAGTTGGCTTTACTTCTTTTCATAGTTATATCTGCTAGCCTGTAGACCATAAGAGAGAAGGTAGAGGAGGTAATGTGTCTTAGTGTCATATTAGAATTCCCACTGCAGAGAGACTAATTTCTTCAGGGCTAATTTTGTATCTTGTTGGCTGTCATATGCTAGAAATGGCCAGCTGTCTTTATTTGCTGATGAACAGGATATGGTATGGTCAGTTAAGCTGAAGCTAACATAAAAACCAAAAAACAGTATAATTTACTGTGATTTTTAAAATTCATACATCATGTTTGCCCTTTTGCTCCTTTGGCATTGTGAACTATTTTCTAGCTCATATTCTGAGTGATTCTGTATAATGCAGTTGTCTTTGATTTTTCCAGAAATAGCTCATTAACCATTTAATTGATATCTTGACCTTCCAATTGACTTTCTAATTGATGTTTCCTTTCACTGCACCTGTTCAACAATTCATTTTTATGTGCTTCTTACATTGTAAAATGTTCCCTTATCTACTGCTATATATATTTTATTAATACATATGGTGCTTGGTATTTTAAATTAACCACATGTATATTTCCGAGTCCCTTATTATTTTCTTCCTGTTAAGTACAGTATTCTGAACTAGTGGGGGAAAGATTAGGCTAAATAAAACATGAAGCAAGCTTTGTTGGGTGCTTTTTTTTGGAACCTGGTGTCAGTGATCACTAGGATACAATGACAATATTTTAATTCTGAGTGCAAGTTTTGTAAACCATATCAATGTCTTTATTTACTATGACAATCTTTTACATACAATGTGATTGTTGTATGCTGACCAGGCTTATATGCACTTGAATGTTTTTATTTTTCCTTACAGTCTACACTGGGGAGGGAGTAACTGGGTGTGAGGGAGCAACAAGAACAGAGAGACAGTGGTCTGTGAGACGAGTTAGAAGATGAACATCACAGCAGGGCAAGGACAAGGGTGCCATCCCCCAATACCTGAGCCGCCGACATGGAACAGGTCTGTGATGATGGCTTGGGTCAACCAGTTGACCATAGTAAGATCCAGCCAAGAAGTCAAGCCCTTAAGTCAGGGTTGAAGTGGTAGTCTGGTGTGTCTACAGGCATACGGGGGACTGCAAGCTCAGACGAGAATGTGACAAGCCTGTTCTTACAACTAACTCCTAAATGAATAGAGGGCATGCCCATGTTGAGGCTAGCTGAAGAAGAGCTCATCACCTGTATTGTAACTGGCCCAATCTGAATAGAAGCCAAGTTGCAGGGGGACTAAGATGCATGCACAGCTCTGACACTCCTGCTCGTCCTTTCTCTTCCTCTTCTTGTTGCCCTTCTGCTCCTGCTTTCCCTTCCCTTCTGCTATCCTTCTCCTTCCCTTGCTGTTTTTCTTTTCAGTTCCCTCATCCTGCCCTTCTTCTTTCCCCTGAAAGAGTCACTGTAGAGCGAAGTGAACAGGCAGCTAGATACAACGGGAGCCTGTAGGGGCAGGACTGGGTGTGCAGGGACCTGTGCTAGTTTTCCAGCAGCTTTCATCTACAGGGTCCACAATCACATGCTGGGTATCTGAAGAACAGGATTGCACTGAAGTGAGAAAGAGTGATTGCCTCTATCCCCAAGTCCCACTGACCCCTTTGCAATAGATTCATTACTATTCATATGTTTAGTAATACAATAGTTGTTTCAATGTAATAATTGAGATGGCATAAATCACCACTCTATAGTTAATTTTGTATTTTTAATATCAATTTTTAATTACATTGTGTGTAGGCTAAAAAAAGGAAAAGAAAAAGCAGGAATGAAAAGACAAGAGTAATTGTAAACAAGTATCAAAGGCAGTCATGCAGTTTGAGAAAGAACATATATCACAGAAGCATGTTATGCCAAAGATGTATTTTGTAGGACATGCCTATAAAATGTGTCCTTCTTATAACTCCATCTCTCATAGGAACATTAGACTTCACCAAACTCAGTTATCATTTACTCTTGAGTGCTTCAGAGTGCTCAAGTTGTTCAATAAATTTCCAGGCACTGTGACTGAAAAAAGCTATTATGAAAATTTTCCTGTTTTTCTATTAGAGTAATATTTTAAAATACTGTATCTCTTCCATTGAAATATTCTCAGAAGCATGAAATAATTAATGCAAAATTGCTGCTTTTTTATAAATACTGAAAAATGTTGACAACTTCTTTTAATGACACTACATTGTAGCAACATCTGTCCTGAAAAAATAACACATCTTTGATTTTAAAAGTTGATTGGATTGATGGATGAGTTTGTAACACCAGCTAATTACATTTATCTCCCATGGAAATAAGGGCTGATTGTTCATAACAATGACATAGCAAATCTGAATTGTAGTTGTTCTTTAAACTTCTTTCATTATTTATATTTCAAGCAGCCAGGCATCTCTAGAAGTGTTCAGGAGATGTTGTACTTGGAGAATATGGTTTGGGTGGTGGTTATTGTGATGATACGTTGACAGCTGACTAGATGATCTTTAAGGTCTCTTCCAACCTTGATGATTCTGTGAATTGCATCATGCTCAGCAAAAAATCTAGGGGATGTATGTTGCAACTGTCTGGGCCTTGGAAAAGTGAGGTTTTTGCACTTCATTATTTTCCTATAGTTTTGCAATAGAGAAAAAGAAAGACACTGTGTTTGGAAGTCTCAATTGTCATACGTTATGGTAGAAGTAAAGGTATAGTTTTATATATAGTTTTATATATAGGTATATAAATATAGTTTTTGATGTAAAATTATATGACCCTATCAACATTGGACAAATAACTTGCTCTTGAGACCAACCTTACTTTTGAATTTGAAGCTGAAATATCTGACTGACCTTTTAGCAATTTCATAAATTGCCTTCTGTGTGCAATTCCTTTTTAGAGAAGGCCTCTGTAAAAAGACTTTTTCTTGAAAAATGAATAGCATTCAAATTTCCTTTCTAGACATCTTCATATTCATTGAGTGCAAAGTGGTCATCTATAATCTTTTGCGAGGTCCTTATTTCCTTATAATAAAAAAAATCTTGGTCTTAATCTAAATATTACGTTACATTCATGAAATATGCTTCCAAAGAACGAAAACTCTAGCAAGCAGAGAACTACTACTGTGGTCTAAAATTCTGTGAGATTGCTATATTACTTTGTGCCACAAAGAAAGGTTTATTATGCTCTGAGAAAACACTGAAAAAAATAGATGGTTACATGGATTAAAAAAAAAAAGGTAAAAAATTCTTACATTATCCTTAAACTCTGCTTTTTCAGAAATGTAATTAGATAGGCTGATAGACTGAACAGACTTCTCACAGGGTAAGTACATCTTCATCTAGGAAAATGTTCTGCAAACTAAGACCAAAAAAATAAGCTACACTGAGCACAGTGCATGTAACTAATACTTTGATAAGATTTTTTATTTTATTCTTGTTAGATTTAGAAGTTTAAGAAAAGGTCTTAATATCCAGATAGCGTATTTATATCACTGATGCTGCCATTACATACACATGGTCAATAAACCTTGAGTACCAACTATGTCTGTGCTTTTTGAGGATATCTACATGCATTGTTTGTGGACAATTCCATGCCTGTGGGATAGAAATTATAACATCTATGCTTTTTTTGGCAAGCAGTGTTACATCACTGACTCAAAATGTAGATAGAAATACTTCTTTATTTTCTGGTTTTCTTTTTTTTTTTTTTTTTTTGTTTTGTTTTGTTTTTTGTTGTTGTTGGGGTTTTTTTTGTTGTTGTTGTGGTTTTTTTGGTGTTTTTTTTTTTGTTTTTTTT